>JAODUK010041160.1:4612-20735 GCA_027564635.1 Typhlichthys eigenmanni
TGTTTTTTAAAAAGAGCCGTGTGTGTCGATCAAAGTGCCCCCCCCCCCCCCCACACACACACACACGCGCACACACACACACACACACACAACACCTCTCCTTCCTCCACATAGCCTGCTCTCCAGCCAATCCCATCTGTTTGGTTCTCATTCAGCTGGACATTTGAGAGCAACAGTAGAGGACGGAAAATGTGGGACTGCCCTGGGAATGCTATTAAAAGCTGTTTGGTTCTGCTGAGGCTAGCCTACTTTTAAAATAGTTATGATTATTAACAATACAAGTCAGAACATAAAGTTAACTAAAGTTAAACTAAAATAAGCCTTTCAAACACAGCCATATTTTAACAATTTTACATACGGTATTTAATTATCGAGATGTGCACTATTACAGCATTGCTATACACAGAATACGATGGGGGTAATATTCTGTGTAATATTCATATTACATTATCTCGTTGTTGTAATAGTATTAACAACAGACAACAGACATTGCTACATTTGGAGCAATCTCTGTACATAGGTGTTCATAGACGGACTAGATCTAGTTCTAATCTGTTTAAGGCTCAGCAAGTATGGAGTTACTTCATGTCACTTGATGTCACTCAGTAGGTGAACCCAAAGTTACAAACAGCCATAAAATACTGACAAAGGAGGGCAACTGTAAATGATCATTTGCTACAGTGTGGCGACAGTGACGTGTGTTCTTCTGTGCTTTCAACCAGGAAGCGTCCTTTATATTATCAGTCAGGGCTGTGTTGTGTTGTTCACAGCCGTAAGGGAAATATATTAATATTACAAAGAAACAATGCTAATGATCCTTCTCAGTGAACTGAAGAGCAGAGAACGAGGCAAATATACTAATTATTTAAGGCTGTCAGATTAAAATGAATGCTGAGGTAATTAGCAATACAAAAGCAATGATCTGAATTTGAACTGTGAAACATTGACTTGAGTTCCCGCCATGCGCCTCTGCTTGTGTCTTGCTGGGGAAATACGGTATGTATACTGTATGCGCTCTGTACATGTGCGTAGCTATAGGGGGTGCAGGGGACGCGGTTGCATTGTATTAGGGATCATTAGATAAATTAGGCTACATTATACGTATCCATTTTCTTACATCTCTTTACACTATTTGCAGTAATAGTATTTTATTTTTAGAAGATGGCTGAATATAGTGCATCTGGCGCAAATCCTCCTCTAGCTATCCAACGTAAATTAGCCGAGTGCTTGGAATATTTCAATACAAACACAAAAACCCTTCAAATAGGTGAGTAGAATGATATTTATAGCCTATAGTCAAATATGTATATGCTTGTGTGTTCCGAAGCGTGTGTTCTTCAAGGTGCTGAAAGGTCACTACTGCAAACTTTTCCTTCAAATGTATTAATCCTGTGTTTAGAATCTTATTGTTAGCCTATTCATTTGGCACTGATATTTTTACTCCACTGGAGCCAGGGTACGTGAACATGTGTGCATGAGAGATGACATAGGCTAATTTTAGTGCATATGGGTCTAAAGTTTGCTCATTTGAGGTGATGGAAGGGCCCGTCAGGAAACCTTGCACCAGGGCTATTGGCTCTGTAAATACGTTTAAAACATAATGTTTACAGTAATAGAGTACATCTTTTGTGACACTTTATTTCAGTACTCATATTCGATTGCATTCCTAATAGATTTTGGTTGTTTTTACTCTAATAAACTTTTTGAATTCTAAACAATATCTGCGAGCTGACGGCATTTTAGGCTACTTGCAAAGTAGAGCCTTGCAAGGGCAAACAGCAAAGCAAAAGGCTTTTCGTGACAATCTCCTTGGATAACATTGGATTTACCACTTCAAATGTTGCCTTGAAACTATTTTTTAAACCTAGTTTCCTCATATAGATTGTAAAGAATGCGCACCAGTCTGCAGTATGGTGAAAAGAAATGACACCAAAGGAAAATTAATCACAGAAAACAAAGATGTCAGCAGCGGCAGCGAAACGCAAGGACAATGAGCAAAACAGCCAGGTCTTATAGTGGCCGCCTCTCTTCTGCCTCAGACCGGCACGACGTCTACAAGACAGCTGCCTCGAATCGTGCCAATAGCCTAATTGATTTTCTAATGAAGAGACTCAGAGCGAGAGGGAGGGGAGCAGAGAGAGAGAGAGAGAGAGTAAAGGAGGTAGAGAAACGTGATTGAGAGGAAAAAGGTGGTCAGAAGGGACCTGGGAAAGAGGAGGGTGATAAATGGAGATATAAGACAACTAACAAAAAGGGGAGAGGGCTGAGAGAGAGCAGGCGGGGAACAATTTAGTATGCGGATCAACAAATCTAATAGAGGAGCGGTCTCACTAGCATCTTCCACTCCTCCGCTGCACTCATTCCACCAGCCTTTTTTTCCACCTCTCTCTCGGGAGGGGGGGAAGGGGGGGGGGGGTTGTCTTTATCAAAACAAATGGGTCTTTGTGAAAACACTGCACTTAGCTATAATCGTGGGGCAATCAGAGTGACTCTCCGGAGTTTTCTGTCAAGGGCCCAATGACGGCCATCTTGGCGGACTGCTCCGCTTGACTCAATCTGTGCTTTTCCCTCACTCTCCCTTTGCTTGCATCCTCCCTACTGTCGTTTTTTGTTATTTCATTGATGGTGTTACTTTGATATCCTTTTCTTGCTGCCTTTATGAGTGCTGCTGCTTAGACTGTAATGGCCTTAACCCATTGTTTAGACCACGCCAACACAATTGGACAAAACATGTCATTTGACCTGTGGATGCTCTATAACAGTGCTTACTGTATGCTCAAGTGCTCTAGAGGCCAATCAGAATTGCTAACAAGCTGTTAGTCAAAGCCTCGTCCTACATTATGTTGGATAATTTATTTGAGCTTTCCGTTGGTTTTCAAAGCTCAGCATTACGAAAAGATGAAATATCCCAGACCAGACTCTTTAGTCCAGAATATCTGTCCTTCGAAAAAATGTGTTCTCATTGTGGTCTTTTTTTTTTGTGTTTCTTTATAATGTTGATATGAGTTGTGTTATTTATTTTGTATTGTAGTCTATTTGACCTTTTCACTTTGATTTATCGTCGTGTATTTTGTTATTGCTGTCACATTTGACTGTTGTGTGAGACCCTTTGGCACAAACCGCCTTTGTGTTTTAACGCACTATATGAATACAACTGCATCAGCTTTCCCTTTGCCCTCCATATGCTTCTTTTGCTGCATGACTCGCCTGCCTCTAAGTCTCTAGAATAGCCGCACTCAGATGGAAATTACTGCTTAGCTGCTCCATAAATGCAGCATAATGGATGTCATAGCTCACCAATATTGCTGCTGCATGTCGCTTCAACCATATGTTCAAATTCACCTGCTTAGGTGGCTATTGTGCTCCTGGATTGGCATTGTCTGCGTGTATACACTTTTTTTTCATATGCGTTTGTGTGTGTGAGTGTGAGTGTGTGTCTGAGAGAGAGAGAGAGAGGGAGTGTGAGAGAGTGCACATGATATATTTTCATGCCTGTGCAAATGTGTGACTTGTAAAGGGAGTAATTAACCAGAGCAGTAGAGAAATTGGACTGACATTGTTAAGCGGCTCAAGTTCCAGCGATCAACAGATGGCGGTAAAACAGCATGAAGAATTTACGTAAAGTGAGGTGGCAGAAAAAAGAGACAGCATCTGACAAAACAATGTGAGTGAAACGACAGTAGACAGATGAAATAACGGTCCAGTGATACCAAAGAAGAAGAAGAAGAAGAAGAAGAAGAAGTAATAATGTGCTGCTAGGCCCCGGCCAGAGCACATGAGGCTTATGGCAGAGTATATGCATTAGGCAGATGGCTGATAATAATTAGCTACAGGATGACATGCACAGTGCACTACTGGGCTCACATAATTCACAATATGCTAGGATCAACACACATTCACTGCTGCAAGGTCAATTAGCTTCTGAAGGCCTGCAGGCGTGCATAACCCTCAGACCGGATGGAAATGAGACCAAATAACTACCAACATCATAAGTGAACACATTACTTAAAAAAAGGAGGATATTTTATACACACGGTAATGTAGCTAATAATCAGGAAGGCCTGGGCATATAAATAGACATCAATTTATCTAGTAGTCTGTGGGCATCGAGATAGGCATGTCTGTTACCTGTCAATCTGAACGAAGGACAATATCTAATCACACATATAGACAGGTAGGTGGTATCGTTACACAGACAGACAGACATAAAGACAGAATGATGCCTAGTATTGCATATAGGCGCACATATAGCATGATACATGGGCTGGTAGACATAACGCAACTCACACGTAGTTACAGTACGTTCAAGCTAACAAGTACTGCTGTGTTCAGCCCTGCGCTGTCAGTCACAGAGCAGCGACTGTCGCCCGACAGTGTCTCTCTGGGTCAAAGTGACAGTTCCGTGTCTCACCGGGGGAAAACAGCTCCACCAGACAAACAAGGGGGTAGATCAGTGATGAAGTGAGGGACAGCCGAGCTGTTTCTCATGGAGGCGGGCTTTGATTTCAATCTCATCTTGTTCCATGAAAAGAAAATTACAATGGGAGATGATACTGTATGAAGCTCACTGTAAAAGGGCCATGTCATTTCTGGATATATGTCAAATGACCTGTTACTGTACCAGCTGGCAGTATTATGTGAACAGTGTGCTATAGTGTTAATAAGGTGGTAATGCACTAGTTGCTGTTTCAGAAGGTGAAAACAGACTCATAGTAAGTCTTTTAGTAATCTGCTTGAAATCCACATGCTACCTACAGTATGTTATCACATATTATTGGTGACATTATTGGTATAATCCTCTGATTATAAAGGAAGGACAAACAAGGAAGGACAAACAAGACCAAATGTGTCCGAGATGTAACATAAAAGGCAGCTGCCTTCCATTGCGTTTCACTTGGGATATGCTCATGCTGACTACCGTCAACGGGAACGCAATCACTGCAGCTGCATTCATAAAACATAACCTTGCATGAACGCAACTTCTGTGCCTTTGTACCATCTGTCTCCATGGCAGTCATCATATGTACAGGCAGAATAAAGATTTGGCATGTACATTTCCTACATGGCCAACGATTTGGCCAAAACAATTCCAAAATATGCACAAACTACTGTAAACAAAACCAGCAAAACTTTGTGAAACCTTCACAATTCATGAATTTCTAAATTATTGTATCTAAACGCATATCGCTGAAGTGGAAATGACAAACATTAGCACACAACTGCAGTCACTAGCTACAGCCTCTCGGCTGTCTGAGTGAATGAGCTGGCAGCGTTAGCAGCTTCGTTAAGGAGCAGAGGTGGCCTACAGCGAGAGGGAAGACGGTGTAGTATGAACCAAATGTGTGAAAGAGAGGAAAAGCGGAAATGAGACCGTTACACAATCCATCCAGGGGCTGTACAAACAAAGCAGACTAAGGCTCAGAATGTTTAACGTTCTTTAAACTGAAATATCCAGCCTGTCAGGAACCATCGGCAAACACTTGTGAGGAGAACGTGTTTACGCATTAGCAGCAACAAAAACCTTTGCCTGGAGAGAAAGCAAACAGGCAGCGACTGCAAGACGAGGCGCTCCGTATCACAATTACGCATCGAAAGAAAGGGACACATTCCATCATCCGCACCCATCTCCTCCGCCTCCTTCGCGGTGAGCGATAAAAGTCCCAAACCCCGACCTTGCGGACCGCGGGGCGGATTAGCTCGCCGTTCCCCCGCTGCCATTCTCTCCGCTGTGGTTCTACACCCGGGGCAGGAGGCGAATGAGTGGGGGAGCTGATTTCATGGCAGCTTTTGTCAGATTAGACAGAAAGAATGGGAGAGGGCAGCCAGGGAGGGTGGGTACACCTTGCCCCCCACCGTCCTCACCCCTTCCTCCCTTCCGGCTCTGTGTACGCATGACGTCTGGCCGTCGTACACCTGTCCGTCATGTCTGCCCCTTGGCTTTGTTTTCTGGGCCGTCTCTCTCTCTCGGGCTCAGGTTCCTTCATGGTTCCCTTTCCGCCTTCCCCTTCCCCCGAGCAGCACCCGGCTTGACTCCCCAGAGAGACCTCCCAGGGACTGAGGAGATGGAATATGTGTCACAACTGTTATGTGCCCTTGTGTTGAAGCTGAACATTCCTGTTTCCTGATCCAACAGCTCTAGTTCAGTGAAGTTAAAATAGCATGAGAGTTTTCTTACAGCGTTCACACATTATTTGACTACAGCACAGTATTGTTTTATTATATCCTATGCATATTTTTCGACGAAATTGTAAATGTTGAGTACATTCTGCTGGGCCTTTCCTAGGAACTCCATGCACGACAATTACTCCACATATACCGTCAGTAAAAATTAAACAAGAGGCATACAAATTCATACAAGCTGTGTGAGTCTTTATCTCTTGGGTTCTTCCTCCGTGAACCGTAGCTGGCTTGCCTTAGACCTCGTAAGCTGAAAAGCTCCTTTGGCAGTAGAACAATTCACCTTTGGCTGACTTGTCATATTTGCCATCCCACGAGACACTTTGGTTGGAAGACAATCTGTTATGTTTGCTCTGTGTCCAAATATAGAAAACTGTATTTTGTGCAGCGAAGTTAAGCCTGAAACTATTGGATGTGGTTATTTTAAATTACACCTGCTCTTTTAATAAGGCAGTTGTCGTGGTTTGGTTATGGAGTATGTACCATATACGGACAGTGCTTGTCTGCAAGATGTCAAAGAAGTGTTGTTGCCAAAGCAAAACTATGACTGAGTGATTTACATGTTTATTTATATAACAATATGTTCTTCCAATCAAGCCCTGCACACCACAGAAGTGTTAAATTAGGGATGCCGAATAGGGCACATCAATTATCATTGATGTGTGTCTTCTGGCAGGGCAAGACATGGAATCACATTCTCTACACTGGCCAGAATGATAGAACAAGAAAAGGGCATCCACTGCCTCTGTCACAGACAGACAAGTCAAGGAGAATAAGTTTGTGTCCTATGGCTTGTTTTGGGGATTTTGTCAATATATTGCAGTGTTTACTGACATTATACGCAATTTTGTAGCCATTTTAGAACCAAATGAAGGCTAAAATTGCTTTGTAATATACACATTAAACACATTTTGATAGTGATTACTGAAATTACAAAGCAAAACTCAAAACTTACCTCGCTACTTGGAGCAACATGCATAAACAAATACATTAATTCTTAAAACACAGCAGACATCAAAACTTTAACAAATGACCAAACCAAAAGCTTTAGGCAGTCCCCATGACAGCTGGGATGTAAAGATTTCTCTAACCATATTACAACACGTCTTTACCGCTGGAAATGTGGCTGAATGCTGTGCTTGAGACATATTTCCCTTGTTGATAAATACTCTTGTGTTTGGTTACGTTCTGGGTGATTTATGACACGTTCTCCATAAACAGGCAATCTAAACCATAAAATATTACAAACAGAGGTCTTGTGAAAGACTCAAACACACACACAGCCCACCCACTGTAAACACGGGGACGCACACAAACAATATCTGCACACACTCTCTCTCACACACACACACACACACACACACACACGCACACACGCAATGTGTGACAAAGTCAGTGATGCAGTACTGCCTGGATGAGAAAGCGGAAGGCGGAGAAATCAATATCAATATTTGAAGCAGAGGGAAGCACTTTCTACTGTACGTCTCACACACACACACACAGCAGGGCTGACTCTGGCTTCTAGGTCTTGTAGCGACGTCAGCTAACACGTGTGTGTGTGTGTGTGTGTGTGTGTGTGTTTATTGTGTCTCTGCTTTGTCAATAGATTAGCATCCCAGCTTCCTTAGGGAAGATGTTAGAGGTCACACAGGGTCATGTAGCTTGTGGAATAGGTCCACTGGGGTTGTCTCAATCAGATGAACAGATACACCTGGTGTTATTATATTTATTGATTATGTAGATATCCTTGCTTATTTTCAAATCAGTAGATTTCCCAAATTGCTGTATTATAAGAATACAGCAAACTGCTGTATTTTTATAATACAGCAATTAGCCAGCACAGACGGGGACTTTATGCATGTCCCTGCCTATGTCTGTTCATTGAGATCATGTGTGTACTTTGTGTGTATGTCACAAATACACACACTCGCGGCCATGCAAAGTGCTGCGTTTTCAGACTAATTAGCAAATAACACAAAGCTAATGCTAGGTCTCAGATCATGAGTGTGTCTGTGCACATGGGTTTGTGTGTGTTTCATTGATGAATATGGATGTACAGTGTGTGCGCGTGTGTGCGTACGCACCGGCATTTGCACTTTCATGAATGCAATGTATTTTCTCGGCAAGAGAAACAACCTTTATTTTGTGTTCAGTGTGTTATTTCAAAGCTTTTTTATGTGTGTTTGGCTTTATATCCAACAACTGTGTGGCTACTGCCTACACACCATACAAACGGTATAGTGCTTGTGTTGAAAAGAACATCAACTAAAGCCACTGCTAATCTGAAAGTCTTCACTAGATTTACAGATAATTTATATAATCCAAATATATGCAATATTTTCCATTAGCACATTTATATTGCATCAATGCTGAACTAAAACAGTTTATGCTAGAATGTAAACCAATGCATTGACTCAAAATATAAACAACCATACAGAAAACTTGCCTAGTTTATATAAATAAATATATAAATATGTTACACACTGTAGAGTTTACAAGCAGGCAGCGCTTAATGTTTCCAATGTACACAGGTATTTGGTGTGTCTATTGCAAGGCCAGCTGCTGTAACTAAATCACCTTGAAATTGATTTTGACTGAACTGAATTGAACATCCCCAGTCTTGCTTGAATTAAATAAGGGTTTCAAAAACAATACGTCGTTACCACTTGGCACTCCAATGACATTTATAGACATTACTCTAGTAGTAGTAGTTATTTACTGTAGTCAGAAGATAAATGCATATAGCCCTTAGAGACATACTGTACTGTATATTAGATGAGCCATCAAACTTAAAATTAATACAATTATGGTAATTTGGCAAAGAACAGATTTCTTTATTACAACTTTGAGTTGAGTCTCTGTACAGTATGTGTGTTTGTGTTTGTGTGTGTCGTATATGTGTGTGTCTCCACACTTGACACACCCCTGCCACAGCCACTGAATAAACAAGCATGGTGATTGAATCATATTTGCCTTTACATGTAATTTATCTGTATATATTTGTCTGTTTGTGTTTGTAGTTATGGATCGAAGCTTCAGAAAAGCTTCTGATGTTCCCAGCTGGCTTGATATCAGCACACATTTCTCCACAGAGCTTAGTTAGAATGCTCTCTCTCTCTCTCTCTCTCTCTCACACATTATCTTCAATGATAAATATCTTTATTTATCAATCAATATTTAGTTTAATAGTGTTAATATATTGCACCAAAAGAAATTAGTAGTACCCTTATATAAAAAAAGTCTATTTCTGTTTAAAAGAATAATCAACCGTAAGAAACAGGCTGTCTTAGAAAGCAATTTGATTGACCTTGAGCAAAACAGTCTACCGTTCTGTTTTATGATGATGACACCTACTGTGAAATAACAGGCAATGTTTTCATTATTTGCTTGTGTATTGCTCTTGATGAAAAACCCCTTCCTGCATAAAACAGGCATTCCATGTCTACATTCTCAGCATTCATCACCCTATGACATTATAACCAATGCTGGCCAAAAATGTCAAAAAGACATAACCTTCAGAATAAAAAAGGAAAATACCACAGGCCATAAAATGTTGTTTTGCCAGATATATGGACTTAATAACAGGATATTGCAAATGTTAAAAGTAGGCCTACTATATGAACATTATCACTCAGAGGCTATACTGATAGAAAATAATAATAGTGTTTCTCTTTTGTTTTGGCACAGTACAGCGCATCAGTTACAAGGATACAAGCTTACACCTTTCTCACTTTAACATTGCCCCAGAATGAACCAACGGAAACCCATCAATATATTTGACTGCTGTGCCATCAAATTAATTTGATTGATCCGACTTACAGTAATTATGTTACATGCTAACAGGTTGTCACGGTAGTCTGGATTAATTGGCACTTACTTGCCTAATTACAGGCATATATAAACGGACAAATTAAAGACTGGTCAAGTGGTCTGGGAGTTCCTCCAGCAGACAGGTCAAGAACTTAAGCTTCTTTCTTGGTCCTACTGTGCCTATAAGCATTATTGAACATGATGGCTAACCCTTGCCCTCTCATTAATATATGTCGTTGTATTCATTGTAAGCCACTTTGGATAAAAGCATCTCGTAATTCTAATATCTTGACTTTTACAAAAGTCTGAATGTTAATAATAGTGTTTCTATGGAGATTGGCATTATAGAAGCAATACAGAAAATGGCTTGCTCAGTAGATTTTCAGCCATTGAATAATGCCATTGTATGCAATGAGAAGAATGGCTTTGCTGATCATTTGGCACCATCTTTGAGAGCAAATGTGAAGTTAATGTGCCTCTGCGGCTCTTCAACTAAATCAGTTTTTCATTTTTAGGATTTGAAGTGCAGTTTAAACACTGTCATCTTCTGTGCCTGTCGAGCCTGGCTAATGTGGCACTATGCTACTGCTCAGCTAACCATGCTAATGCCTTCAACGCTCCACCAGATGTTGTCTTTGCCATAATGTGTTTTTAATCACCATTCTTGTACTCTGATGCCAGCAGGCAGCTTCCAATCAGGTTCACATCACTTGTTTTCCCCCATCTCAATTCAACAGCTGAGCGGGCTGAGGGCTTCAATCACTCTTAACTAGCTAAACTGTCAAAAAATGTCCCATATCGACTTGACCCCTTCTGACACTTCTTTGCTATAGAACAGAGTAAAGGCACCAAACATATACAATATGCAATGATTTCAAACTACTAATTCTTCCAACAACTATACTCCTTTCATATAAACTAATGACATTCCTAAGGCACTGCATGTTAAATCAGCATTTGCATGCCTTTTAATCTATTGAACTATGCTGGTGTATTTGATGCACTGTGAATTAGAGTGTAAGTATTGTGTGAAACTGTGTGTTCTTCTTGACTGGCCTTTTGTACATTAAAACTCATATAGCGGTAGAGCTACAGTCAGTGAAATGTCCTAAAGCTACAGTATCCGCAGCCCTGTCAGAGTTCCTTTGATAGACGTATGCTGAGAGACCTACACCTTACTGCTGAAGACATGGCCCACAAATACTCACACACACATATGTAGACGATTTGACCTGGAAAAACACCAACTTAAACATTGTCTTAATAGAGTAGTGGGAGGTCTGCAACTTTGTCAAAACTTTATTTGACACACACACGCATGCACAGAAAGACAGACAGACCGAGAGACAGAGCTAGGTAATTACCATTCTATTTCTAAAGGCAAATACATGTATATTGACAGGAAATGACTCGCAGGTTAGGCAAGAGAAACGCAATGCATAATAACATCAGATTTAAAGAGTTTAAAATAGTGGGAACAAGGCTTTTACTTTTTAACAGGCGCAAAACAACTGTTACAAAGTTAAATGACATATTATGATGTGGCAGTGTCACAGGTAGGCTTGCATTTTTAGTGTAACCTTCAATCCTGTCGGTGTTATATTTGTTACGGTTAAATAACTTTTTAGCAGTTTTTGCACAGTAAAACTCATGGGATTACGCTATGCTGGTCTAGCAAGTGTGCTTGGCTGGCTAGCTTCAATATATCTACTAGCATATTACAAATGTATCAACTCATCTCAATTGTAATCCTTAATTAATCATCATTTGACAGTTCTTGTATAGTATGTCAATGACGAATGTACAGTACAGTGCAAACTTCAATCTGTCAGGTTATATGAGCAACTAAATACATAATGTACCCATACAGGGCCTATATGCTATTTTAACATAAATTACATCTCAAAATGTCAGCTTTACCTAAGAAATTTGAATTCACGTTTTTTTTTTTTATCAACAACTGCTTACCTGAAGATAGTTTTACAAAACTCAGCAACACGCCTACCTCAAACACTTAGACGAATACTAAATTGTTCATTAAAAATGTATTCTACATTTCAAAATGCAAAACATCTACATACACTAACTACCAAAACACTGACTCAAAGTCACATCATTCTGTCAAAACACACGCGTTTTCTTTCCAAGAGATAGATATAGTCAATCATAGCACAATTACTCCCTATACTAAAAGCTGATGGCATTACAACTGCACTACTTTTCATGTTTCAGATCTACCTACTGTATAGACAATGTGAATTTGTATTTTTATTCATTTTTTGTAAATCAGTTTCCTTTTACTGTAAACCACCAGGTTTTTTACTTCATGTGTGTATTTTTAAAACTATGTGAATGAGTGAATGAGTCACCTATGCTTTATTCTGTCTCATTAATTTTTCTACATGTTACAGTATAAAGTTTATACTCTATAAAGTTTAAAGAAAATAAACATATTTGCAGAATAAAAAGCTTTTTTAGCAACATGAAATTGCAGCCAGTGATCAACAAATAATACAACCTATGTGACTTTTGGTTCAAAATGCCACTGTCAATGTCAAATACCACTTATAGTGAGACAAAAGAAAAGGAGCAGAAGTGTAAGAAACAAAAACGCACAGTTCTGTTCTACAGTAATCTATAGAATCTTCTAGCCTGGCTACACCCAACTATTGCTCTCAGCTCAATTTATTTCGCTGAGATTACAGTATAGCCCAGAAACCCTGTTCGTATTAGCGTTTTCACAGCCACCCTGCTAGCGGATCATTCAGTGGGTTAGTGAGATGACGATGAAGTCAAGAGTGTTTCTAAATGGTGGTAGAGCTAGATGAGGTGACCAAAACAGTTGTAGCAACACCGACTGGTTAAGGCTGTTAAATAATTTCAAAATGACTGTAAGCAGAGGTCTACGCCCTGTAGGAGACAACGACTGAACACTTCCCAACGGAGCGTGGCCATATTCACAGCGAATATTGTTTCTGGTAACCAGGCTAACAATCTTCATTTTGACTGTATGCTCTCCTTGGAACACAACCAAGCATTCTTACTCCTCTTGACCAATCTCCTCCATTGTTTCAGCCCAACTATCCCTCTCCCTTGTCCAGACACTATTGTTATTAATTATTGTTGTTCTGTATCCACACTAGATAAACACAATATTGTTTACTGCTTTGTGTTTGTCTATATATATTAAAGTATTACACGTCTCTGATTGAGATTAGACTCAACAGTGATTGATATATTTTACACTAATTACAATAAATCAATCTATACCTCAATTATATGTTCATTCAGAAATGTTTATCAGCCGTTTCAATATAGATTTTAAGCTGCTGTTGTTGCAGAAGTAGAGGCTTAATATACAATATACAGTTTTGAACATTAGGTCTAAATTTCTGACGTGTGCAAGCATTTGTAAAAAAAAAAACAAGAAAGATCCATCATTTTGGCATTGGGTAAGATTGTTTGTAAAGAAAATAGCATTTTATAAATGCATTAATTGACTGCATATTGTGTGGAAACAACATGGATTGTGTTAAAGGTATGGTCATGAACTGTTGGGTGATTGGTTGGGGCAATTGTGTTTAGAGTTTTGAAAATGTGACTACAGTTCGGACAAATGGATGTTAGCGGTAGAACAAAACTTATAGGCTCGTATAAAATGACCATATTCTCCAAACCATTAGGGGTCAGCATTTCAATATTATATAGCAATATTGTGGGGTCGTTAGTTCACCCTCAGGTCTTCTCATATTGCCAATTTCTCAGTCAATCCGCTTACATGTTAACACACACAGAAGTCAAGAGTCTACAAAAGTGATTTAGCCTATTTATAACATCAAGGCAAGAATAGCACAAGTCAAGGAAACTGCTAAAACACTGAGAGCCAACAACACTTCTATTTCATAATATTCCCATGCCACATCAAAAAGAAAACAGCCAGAGGCAGCGACCGTATGCCAGACGACAAAGAAAACACAAAAACCAGGGAATAGCCTTGCTAGGCATTTAGCTACTGGTAGGCCTCGATCACACAGATGCATTGCTAGAAACTCGTAGCCAGCAAAACCATTATTTTCCTTTAAAAACCCACGGCACGCCTGGCATGTGCTCTTCTCCTGTGCACTACTCGTCAATGTCACACTTGGGCCAAGGCAGCCAACCTCTTTGGCAAAGGCAGCCAACCTCTGTGTGATGGTGGCTGTAGATGACCCAACAGAAACCAGAACACACAGTCGCAACATGGTGAAATAATAACTGACAAAGGAACTAAACCAATGTAAACAATAAACACAGTCATACATGGCTTAAAGAACGGCTTTGAACTGTCCAACAAGGTCTTTATTCCCTGTTTGCATTCATAGCAGATTACTCACCAGTCCATTAGACACTTTAAGTCAGCACCAGGCACAATCCATTTATGATGCTATGGTACTCATAGCAACACTCCAGTGCAGTTGTGCATGCCGGGGCATAGCGATCTGGCTGTAGCTGCGTTTTGTATGAACACACTAGACTATAGTTTCACTAAAACAATGTTGATGTAATTAACAGATTCACCTAAAATACAATATTCTATAGCCTATATCATGCCTCACTCAGACAGTCTTTACTGCTGCAATCCACATTCATTTTCAAATACTTTTCCATTAACTGATTCCAATGCACAATATGTGCAGCACGCACACGTTTCTTCTTCATCTGTTGGTTACTGCTTGTAAGCTAGCACTCGCATTGCCCCTTGAGGTACAAAGTGGTATTACAAGGTTTAGAGGCTGTCCGGGCCGGAATTTTCTGTTCATTTCAGAAAATATCTCTACAACGCAGTAGATAGTGGTCTTTGACATATCATCAAACCAGATATTTCTTATACCTCTCTCGATAATTTAAGTTGATTTCTTAATGATTTTAACTTAACGTATTACACGTAGCCCCTTTAAGGAGTCACTCCTGCATCAAATAATAGAACACTTTTTATACTGTAATATGAGCTTTGACATAAAAAAATTTTAAAAAAGGATTATTCAAAAAGTATTACTAATTCTAAAAAATCCAATTTACAAACAGAAGCATGAAGAACAGAGATGGAAATATTTCTTCTTCTAATTCCTGCATGCTCATACTGAATATCATGCATTTGTGTGTGTGTGCGTGCGTACGTGTTTTATGTTTGTTTGCACATGCCTGTTCACACATGAATCTACAGTAAAGGTGGGTGTATGTGTGCACCAAAGACCAATAATGAGCTCCCAAAACTGCAGCTGTGGCATTTAAACAAACATTCCCCAGGGTTGGCATTGGTGTGTGCAAGTGTGTGTGTGTGCACATGGGTGCGTGTGTGTAGGTGTGTGCGTGCTGGGCTAGCACTTAGGTAATTAATGTCTGGAAGGACTGAGTTTCATTTGACAGCCTTCATAAGGGACACATGCCTTCTAGAGAAAGAAATTGCCAATTCTTTGTCAGATACCCTTCAAATACTGTAGCTGCTTTAATAGATTAGCGCTAGTATATCCTTTTTCCTTAATTGGATCAAATTAACCTCAGTGAAGAATGGCTTTTATTAACCGCACAACACAACCATAACTCTTCATAGGACGACATTTTAAATTCATACACTTTTGGATACCAACTCATGCAAATTATCCTGGCTGTTTATGGTTATTTTTCATTTGTATATGATTTATGACCCATATCTGGGCAAGCACTGTAGGTTATGGATGTTGTGCACCCAAATTCAAAATCCTGCAGTCCAAATTCGCATTTATTAATCTTCAAACATGTTTATATCAATAATTCTATCAATCATTCAAAACTTATTTTATTCTTACCTCAGAGCTATATTGATATTTCCATTACATTTCGTGATATATTTGATTCATTTTTATAATGAATAACAATGGCACATTTCATTAATAATATAGCATATAGTATAAATACAGTAGATACAATGTCGTAGACCATCTGAGCAACGCTATCTGGTGCTTAAGCTAGCATGCACGGCGGCCCTCCTTAGATGGAATATCTGTGACAAATGGCGACAGGTAGATGTTACCTCAGAGAAGTGCTTGTGTGTAGGCCTGCAGTGGGCCTTTGTGAACACACGGGTGGACCCGAGAACGCTGTGGAAGTATAGGACGGG
>JAODUK010041181.1:0-19194 GCA_027564635.1 Typhlichthys eigenmanni
TATTTTGAAGCCTGATAACAACCCAGTCATTAGAATCAGGTGTGTTGGAGCAGGGAGACACCTAAAACATGCAGCACTGCGGCCCTCCAGGACTGGAATTGAATAGCCCTGCCCTACGTCATCCGCTTGTTTGACAGTTGACCAATCACAAGTGCGTAGTGAGACCTGGTGTTTCCCATAACAACAGTAACAACCGTTTCACCTGCTTTGTTTTTTTTTGTTTCTTTACATGAAAAATGCCCAGGCCAGAAGTTGCGTCTGAACATTAGGACATTATTTTAGGAAGGTGACGGTAAAGAAGTCAGTTGGCTTTTGGTTTAAACGTGGCATCAGCATTGTAGTTGTGTGTAGGTGCACATGCACACTAGTGTAACTGAGATCACATGCACCTCTCCCCTCCTCTCCCCTCCACCCAGACCACAGTGTCTGGTGCTGACCGGCCCACCCAGCAGCCGCCCGGCTCTGGTGGACTTTGTCAGCTCTCTGACTAAAGGCCTCAGCCTCATGATGTGTGCCAACGTGGTCACGGTGGGTTCAGCTTAACACACACACACACACACGTGCACATATAAACACACGCACACATGTAGTACACACACACACACACAAACATGCATACATACATATATACATACAGTATATATATACACATGCACGCGTACACTCACACACACACACACACACACAATCATACAGTACATACATACATATATACATACTGTATAGACAGCCACGGAAACAATTAAGAGGCCGCTGCCCATTTACAAATATATATACTGTAATTGTATATATATATATATATATATATATATATATATATACTATAAATGTAAAAAAATATTACAAAAATAGATAAATCAATAAATACATAAATACATATATTACTTTAAACAAATTGTATAAATACTAAACTGCAGTGGTCTGTGACAGTATTTAAAAGAGATGTATGTGTGCATGTGTGTGTATTTTATACACATGCTCACATACATACAGTAATACACAATACACACACAACCAGCAGAGAAATGTGTTATGAAAGTTGTTTTAATAGCCAGTTAAATGTCTGCTCCTCTGTGCAACAGACTGAACCATCTCCAACTGTGCTGGAGATGGCAGACAGCCAAGGTCATGTAGTCTGGCTGAACCGACGTAGTATCAAGTCCTTTTACCGAGGCGTGGTCTCTGTGGACCTACGAACCGGAGTTCGCATGCTACTGCAGGTTAGGCTTGGACTGCACCTGGCCGCTTCTCTTATTCATTCTCTCTTTAATTAAAGATACAGTCAGCAATTGTAAGCTAATACACTTTTTATGTAGAATAATAATAATAATTAGGTGTTTCTACACAGCCCTGGCTCTGTAAACATGAACACAAACAGTGTTGCAGGCCGCACCACACCACACAACAACAATATCCTAGCCTTGGCCATGAGTTTCTTTGAATTTCCATTGTGTGGGGTTGAGCTTCTGAGGGAGCACCCTATGGCATTGAAGGGGGCGGAGCTTCTGAGGGAGCACCCTATGGCATTGAAGGGGGCGGAGCATCTGAGGGAGCACCCTATGGCATTGAAGGGAGAGTCGTTTTGTGTTTTAAATGAGTTCAAATATCAACAAACTTTCTCCAGAATTACTGACTATACCTTCAATTATATAAAGCGACTTTCTTTCTTTCTTTCTTTCTTTCTTTCTTTCCTTCCTCTCTTCTCCACCAGGGGTCAGGTTTGGGTCGTATCAGGCCTAATGTAGTCCTGATGGGCTTCAAGAACAACTGGCACATGGACACACTTCAGTCGGCACATGACTACATTGGAATGCTACAGTAAGAATTACCTTGTGTGCAATTACCCAGAGTGCCCGCAGCAGACTTGTCCTCCCTTCCCTTAAGATTTCCACATTTTAAAACCAGGGAAATCTTTGTGTGTTCATTTCTTATGGGTTATGCGCGTGTGTGTGTGTGTGTGTGTGTGTGTGTGTGTGTGTGTGTGTGTGCGTGCGTGTGTGCGTTTCAGTGATGCGTTTGATCTCCAGTATGGCGTCTGCCTGCTACGGACAAAGGATGGACTAGATGTCTCTCGTCTCTCTCAGGTTTATGGTGAGACCCTCCTCTCACGTATGTCCCGGTGTGCATCAACAAAACTCCTGCTGTGTGCAGACTGAGCCTATATCAGACATGGATTTATTACATACACAAGTCAGAAGAACACACAGTTGAATTAAAACAAATTGTGATGATTGTCTTGTGTTTATATTTACGATCATTAATAATTAAATTATGAGTAACCAGCTCATTTTTGATGATAACGATGTGTAACATGCCCTTATTTATATCTTAGATATCGACAATAATATCACTCTGTTGATGTTATTGGTTAATATAGATGAATGGGCCATCATAAAACATTATAAATCTCTTGTTGAAAAACAGAAACAATAAGCTACAGGTGTCTTCAAACTGCTGTCATTAGCGATCTGTTAACACATTGGTACGTTTATCATCAGTTCAGCTATCAATGAGGTGGAGCGATGCATCACTATGAATTAGAAACACATTTGAATACAGTCTGAAAATAATGTAACTCGTCATTTCAATCACATTTCCAGAAAACCCAACTTTTGATGTAGGACGTGAGAGCATAACCTCTATATCAACCTCTGCCACTGGTCAAACCCCTTGTATGTGCAAGCAAACACACACACACACACACACAATCAAACACACACACAATCTCCAGTATTAAAGCACCCTTTACAATCTATAAAAAAATGTCACCTAGAATAATCATGAATTGATTATCAGATTTATTAGGTCATTGTCTGTTACATGTTCACAGCTGAGCTTGTCACCGTGGCAACAGAGCCTCAGCCCATCACAGAGTTTCAGGGTAAACAGGGAAAGAAGACCATTGATGTTTACTGGCTCTCTGATGATGGAGGTCTGTCTGTCACTCATTCACATATCTTCCTAATTACGCACATTATTGTATGTAAAGAACTCAATCACTGGCTGCTTGTGTGTGTGTGTGTGTGTGTGCGTGCGCGCGCGTCTTGTGCATGTTCGTGCATACCTGTGTGTGCGTGCATGTGCTTGTGTGTGTGTCTGTGTGTGTGCGTGCACACCAGGTCTGACACTACTGCTGCCCTACCTGCTGACCAGGAGGAAGCGCTGGGGAAGGTGTAAGGTCCGAGTGTTTGTGGGAGGAGACGTCAGCCAATCAGAGCAGCAGAGACAGGAGTGAGCACCTCCCCAGTCTGTCTGTCTGTCTCTATACTGGGTACTATTGCTACTATTTGGGCACAGCCCATGTGTTAGTTTGATCTCCCCATCTGTGAGTGATTTTCCCTCTCTAAAGGCAGTGAAAGTGTGTGTAAGGTTTTACTGAAGGTGAACATTCTGTGATGTACTTAGTAATGGTCCTATTGTCCTACCAGGGTGTTGGAGCTCATCAGTAAGTTTCGTCTTGGCTTCCACGATGTCATCATTGTTCCTGAAATCTACGGGAAACCCAAGCCTGAGCAGTAAGCTTCTACTTCCACATCCACAAAGCATAACAATGGGGCGAGGAGAAGATTTAACACCACCAACACTGTAGAACAAATGCATATTTTGTGTGTACCTTGTGCTGCTCTCCAGTGTTGAACGCTTCGAGAAGCTGGTGGGCCCCTTCAGGCTGACAAAGAACCTGAAAGAGGATGGCTGTGATCCTGGGACACAGAGCGATCAGGATCAGTCACTACTTATCACTGACCAAGAAATGGAGCGGAACTGGGCCAAGGTCAGCGCAAATGCATAGAAATGTGCACGCACACACACACACAGGCGTGCACGCAAACGTGTTCAACAACATGTCTAGTAAGTCTGCTCAAACCTTTAAAATCTTGATGTGTATTTTATGTCCATCAGTCCCTTCGTCAGATCCGTTTGAATGAGGTTCTGCAGGACTACTCCAGAGATGCGGCCCTGATTGTTATGTGAGTGTGACAATTCCAAAATGCAGAAAGTAACAATCGTAATGATGACACTGGCCTTCTATAGCATTACACATATCTCTCTATGCTTTAAATAGATGTGTATCTGTTATAGAACCACCGTCAACAAGTGATATTTCCTGCACAACCCTCTGTTATTTTGTATGATTTTCGGTATTTGCTATATCTGCCTCTTTATTTTTGTGTTGAGTCTGTCAATAAAAATATTGTTCTGCCTTGTGTACCCTAACAGAACCATGCCGGTCGGAAGGAGAGGCGTGTGTCCTACTACCCTCTATCTGGCTTGGCTGGACTTCCTGTCACATGACCTAAGACCTCCAGTCTTATTGGTCAGAGGAAACCAGGAAAATGTTCTGACATTCTACTGCCAGTGACATGTGTCACTAAGATCTATTTACTGTAAAATGTCACACGGTTTGGTATTTCCATGTGTAGTGTAAACATTATACCTAAAGTAGTGTTTTGACCTCCAATTGCCTTAAAATGCCTAATTTAAGAAGAACAACTTTAGGGCAGTATTCTATAGTGTTGTGTTTGCCTAAGTGGTTGAAGGACAAATTCACACACACACACACACACACACAATCTCTCTCTCTCTCTCTCTCTCTCTCTCTCTCTCTCTCTAATGGAGTCCTGCTTACAATATTTGCCTATCAGCCAGCAGATATTACACAGTACACACTTTTTATATAGAAATAGTATAAAGAACTTCAGATCAAGTACTCACTTTGAGACAACAAATCATCATGCTAATATACCCATATCAGAAATTCATGTATTTTAGGAACAATGTTAGTATATGTTTGATGTTTCCCTTTGTTTCTGCCGTAATATATTTTAATAAAAAAACACCTCCCGAATCCCCACTGTATGTAAACCTTTTACACACACACACACACACACACACACACACACACACACAATGACAAATCTACTATTCTGAATTTTGTAACTGTTAATTGTATCAAACATATTCAGTATTGTCTTTGCTTTCATTAATTGTGTCTGATCTTAATAAAAATGTGACTATTTAATATGCCGCTATTATGTCCCAGGTTGATGAAGACAAAATATACATTGTCAGTATGTTTAGGCTATTATCATAATTCCTATGATAACTCAATCACCATCGGTGTATGCATAAGGCAAGGCATCAGCACATCCTGTTCTGATGTAATCATAGAACTTTGGGTGCGTTCAGTGGACTGAACGTTCTGAACGTTCAATTAACCTTTTCACTGAACGACCCATTTCCTCTAAGCTAAAACGTTCATAACATTCTTGAACTACTTTCGTAGTCGTTTTATTCGTTTAATGGGCGTAGCGAGCGTTGCTGCTGAAATCGAATAGGTTGACAGCCATTAGGAACACATAACCTCAAATTGGATTTGGAACAGTGGCTATGCACCGACAGAAGTAGTCCTAGAGCCATGCTGGTTCTACCATCACCTTGTGCATCTGTACTGCTGAAACACAACAATCTAACGCAGTTAAACACAAACAATGGCTTTGTTGTTGTTAGCCATGTGAGCCTCCCTGTTTTGTAACCTGCTGTCCAGCGCACTGCCGTTCGCGTTCATTGAACTTGTAGCAAACGTCCCACCATCCTGGACGCAGGGTATATGTAACCTTAGGTTATGTAACCAGCACGGGTGTGTTGCAGCAGAGGCTAAGTTCAGGTTCGTATAACGCGAATGTACGTTCAACTAAGTAAAACGGCCCGTTAGCAAACAGGGAGGAATTGGTCTGTGGGTTGGACAGCGTTCATCTGGCTGGTATACAACAATCCTTTGTGTTTCGAGATTTGTTAACTCATAGATTCTTGCCATACATGCAGGAGATAGGACAGTCAGTATTTCTACTTTGTCCCAATGGTTATTAGCAAACAAAAATGGTTTCACATACAATAGGCTATATAAGACACTAGAATTATTCACATAGGCTACCCATCACAAACACAATACATGTTGGTAATTTTAGGCTATAAAACACTACAAACGAAATATGACTATGTAATGTTTATCTTTAAATTACATTACGAAACACTTGCCGTCGCCACGCCTACAAAACGCATTAAATGTATGTAAAATTATATCAATAAAGAACATGGTAAACGTTTTCTAGAAAAAGTTCCTTGAACGTAACAAACGTTTGGTCTACTAAATGCACACAGACTGTTGATCCATATGCGCATGCGCCATGCAGAACGTTCCTCCGGAGCCTCCACGTCGGAGAAAGAAGTGATTCCAGCCAATCAGGAGAAGCCACCGTGTGTTTGGAAACAACATTCCTCTGGGTAAAGTCGGTGTCAGAGACTGTTGTTCTCCTCCTTTCGCTTACCCCTGTGTCGCACATTTGGTTTCTTAGTTTGCAAGTATTTTAACGACAACTGCATGTATGTTCTAATTACTATAGTGGCGTGTAAATTATTCTGAGAGGTCAACGTCAAACATATAAAACATGGATCCGGGTGGACAAAAGGCGATCACGCTGGTGGTAAAAACACCAAATAAGAACTACGGCGATCAAATCGTCGATGGGGTCGATATTAATTGGACTATCAAGGATCTAAAAGTTCATTTAAATGATGTTTACCCTACCAACCCGGTGAGTTTTAATGATAGAACTATCTAGCAAGTGTTTATGTAGGCTGCGGCTACCGTAACCTACTTTATGTAGCCTAACCCAAGTTAAACTACAGTGAAAGGAGTGTCAAGCCAATGCAGATGTCTGGTGACAGCTTCTAGACATGCTTCTCTACTCGTACTCACATCCTGTTTTCTTTCAAACGAAATTATACAGAATTCTAGAAGACAACATTCACTACCTGTTGATACTTGTTATACTTGATAACTGTATACACATTTTGTATACAATTTCAAAGGATTTCATTATTTGCTCATTTACCCCCTGGGGTATATTTGCCCCTGGTTAGGAATCAGCGGTATAAAGTGCCATTCCATTTATTTAGATTGTGTGCCCTGAAGTTCTTGTGTGATATTCGTGTTATGATCAATTTCCTTTGACACTCAACCTTGATGATCTTTTTTCAGGCGGTGAGTGACCAACGATTGATATATTCTGGTAAACTGCTGCCTGACCATCTGCACATTAGGGACATATTCAGACAAGTATGTATACTACACACCCACACACTCTAATCTGCATGTCCTTAAGGAACCTTTTTCTGATCCTGTAGCTGTGTGAGCCAAATTGGATATTCGGGTCTACAATGCGCACAATTGGATTCCCATTCAAACGTAGTATACGAGATGAACCTGTTTGGTGTGATTTTTCATGGGTTTCCTTTACACGTTTGTCCGCAACTCCCGACAGAGGTTCATGTTACTGGAGTGAGGGCAGCAGTACTTTTCAATCTGGGCAAGAAACTTAATAGACTTGGCACGATATAAGCACATCATCTGTTGTCTTGATGCGAGAGTTCACCTGAAACACACACACAAAGTGTTACCGGATGTATCCGGTTAGGTATTTTTCCAGCCCCTTCTAAGTAATAGAATAGAATATCTTTATTGTCATTGTTCTCAATACAACGAAATTAAGTGCAATCCATGATCAGTGCCAGAGAGGATAATAAAATATTATATATATATATATATATATATATATATATATATATATCAATAGCATATATAAATATGTTTAAAAAAACACATAAACAACACATTCCCTTATATAAAATAAGTAACTAGTTTAGTAATAGCCCAATATGCAAACGCATCGTTATCAAGTAGATTTTTAAACAGAATCAACTGTTGTGTTTGGCTTGGGGGCGGGAGCAGCAGGTCACGTTTTCTATTCTCCTTTTACTACCCTTGGAAATGAAGGAATATTTCCAATTACATTTTGTCCGGTTACTTCTTATTTGGCTCATGAATGCAGTCTAAACATACATGTATATTCTCTAAGGATGATGGTTCTGTGTGTTGGTATACTGTATGTCTGAAAGCTCTGTGTGTGTGTGTGTGTTGCTGTATCTCTGTCCTCTAATGCTGAAAGCTCTGTGTGTGTGTGTGTGTGGGGAGGGGGGGTTGCTATATGTTTGTCCTCTAAAACTGAAAGCTCTGTGTGTGTGTGGGTGTGTGTTGCTATATGTCCTCTAAAACTGAAAGGTGTGTGTGTGTCCTCTAATGCTGAAAGCTGTGTGTGTTCAGCCACGTCGTCGTTTTTAATCAGCTATTTATCCCTGCTGCCCTAGACGGACTGCGTTCCCACGCTGCACCTAGTGTGCACCTTCAGGACCCCAGCTGCCTGCCCGCTGGGAGCTAAACCAAAGGTAACATCACCTGGTTTGGTTTACATTAGTGTCATCAGTGTTACATCAGTGTGTGTGTGTGTGTGTTTACATCACTGTCTGCCTGCTGGGAGCTAAACCAGAGGTAAGTTTACGTGTGTGCACGTATGCGTGTGTGTGTGTGCTGATGTACACGTGTTTGCGTCACTGTCAGACAAGATCTATTGTTTTACATATATCTGTAAAAAATACTTTTTTTTAATTTTTACTAACTTTAGAGTCTAGACACTCAGCTCTCTAATGAGAAGACAACATGAATGCAATCACTTGCCAGGAATACATTCAATTACAGTATGTGACATAAATACAACATTATATAACAACACTGCACATGCATGAGTGTTTTTCAGGCATGCAACAATAGCCTACCAAATGCTAAAACACCCAGTCAATAATATTACTGGTAACTCAGAACTGTTGTTGTTGTACTTTGAAGTTACAAGGCTGTGTTTGTTCTCTGTTCAGGGAGCTTATTTTCATGGTTTATGTGCAGGTTTGAAGTATTTGCATGCAGTCTGGTTAGTCTCACTTCTCTAATATGGCAACAAACAACACTCGAACAAGCCAATCGGAATGTGACGCGCAAGCTCATTATTTTGCATTTCAGTACTGAGTTTAAGGCTGTGAATGTTAGGAAGCGGGTTGCTCTTCCTGGAGTTGTTTACATTGAAAATAGTTGTTAGCTGCTATATTAATGTTTAAAAGATAATTTGTATAAAAACAAGACAAAGCCAACAGGTTTGTCGAGGAAATGTGTTCTAATTATAGTAGAGCACATTTTACTATGAGCTGTTTTCTCAGAACTTTGCATCTCTCAGACCATATCGGTGAAAAATGTACAGCTCTTGACTCAAAGTATCACATCGCCTTTTTCAGATAAACCAGCTTCTCACTTCCTCATATAACTGGCCACGCTACCAGGCACATTAAACAAGTGAGACTAGCGAGACTGAGTTGGGCCCCACCTATAGCCTATCACTCTCAATAACCTTCTTTCTTGTATAGTTGTTTTGTGTGTGTGTGTGTGCGTGCACGCTGGGTACTGACGTTATCTTTTGTGTCACGATAACTATTTTTTGTTAGATAAAATTGCGATAAATGAGATTATTGTCAGAATCATGTGAACAATGTTGTTCCGCAATTGTCATGTGACATCAGTTGTTCATTGTGATTGGTTAAACCAATTTCATTGCTTGGCTAAATATTAAACCTTGAAGCAAAAAAAAAAACAAAACAAATGCCACATTTTCATATTTATTCTTCCAAACGTAGTTGGCTGGAATTATGCAGTGTATTTCTTTAAACCTCAAGGAACACTTCTTTCCCCTGTCGCTGTGTCTGTGTGTCTGTGTGTGTGTGTGTGCGCGCGCAGCGCTGCCTGCGATCAGGCAGACGAGAGCACAGAAGCAGCTCAACATGGCTACTTTCTATTGTCAGCAACATGTATGTAAATACCACAGGCAATATTATTAACGATTGAGGTCATGTCCACATAATTCACGATTATTCGATAACGTAATAATCGTAACAGGCGTAACTGTATTAATTGGTTGGTATTGTCTACTTGTAAAGATTGTGATGAATATGATAATCAATACTTATAAGGAATGCCCCGCCCCCCCCCAATCAACTGTCAATTCTTTACTTTGCACTTAATGACTAAAATATTCAGACCACCGTACCTGGTACCTGGACATACTACTTTACACCACCTGTATCCTGTCTGTCTGTCCTCCTCAGGCGATGGAGAAGGAGCAGCCTCCTCCGCCAGGCACGTCTGCCCATGCGAACACCGTGTCCAGCCCCAGCCCCAGCTCCAGTCCCAGCCCCACGCCAGCCTCTGCTCCATCCAGTCCCAGCACGGCTCCCGTGCTCTCAGCAGCCCCGTCACCAGAGCTGAGGCGACGGCATGCGGGCCCCGTTCCCACCCAATCTCCCGATTCAGGAGCGTCTGCCTCGTGGCCTGGCACCGCGATGTAAGTCAAAATGATTGTGTACAAAAAAGTCACTGCTGTTTGTAAGTGATTAAAAATAACAGTAATAACAATTCAAACAATAACAAGTCAAAATGGCAGAATACTTTGTGTAGAATTACCGGACAATAATTCAATATGCATATACTGTATCGCTATATACATTTTTAATTACATTAAATTCGATTTTTAAACTTATTTCCAGTATTTCGATAAGATACGTTGCGCAGGTAAACTATAAAGGAAATGTGAAGTTCTAGGTGTGGCTGCTATTGTTGTCTAGAATAGGGACATTTTACAGTGCATTTGAGCTGAGAGTGTTGTTTCATGTTAACGTTTAAGAGTTGCATGTTAAGAGTTTACCATCTCCATTATCTCTCTCCGCTGTGTTTATGTTCTAGGCCTGGTGCAGCACAGATGGCCCAGCCATCTTTCCCCACCTACTCTCTCTACAGCCCACAACATCTGCTGTGGCTCCAGCACGCCTATGCCAGGCAGTACTACATGCAATAGTGAGTGTTCGGTCACACACCCAGCTTACTCGTTTCATTTGCATTGGAAATTTGATGGATGAGAACGTACTGTGTTATCAATGAGCGAACGTGGTTCTAAGCTCCCGATACACTAACTCCATCTAGGCCCATGATAGTGTTGTTGCATTATTCCGCTAAAGTTGAGCTAACTGAACATATTTTGGCCTTTCCTTGGCCTGTGTTTGAAAGCGAACGTGTGCTTGTTTGGTCACCATTAGCCAGGCAGCGTTGGCGGCAGCTAGCACCGCCTCACCAGGGACGGCCGCCGCAATCGTCGGCCCCTACCCACCGGTCCCGGTCCATCAGGCGCCTGTGCCGGCCGCCCTGCATAACCCGAACCCAATCGACAACCTGCCGGCCGATCAGATCCCAGCGCAGGAAGCTGCGTTCATCAACGCTGGCGCAGCCAATCAGAACATGCGAATGAACGCACAGGGCGGGGCTGTGATGGAGGACGAGGAGGAGATGGACCGCGATTGGCTGGACTGGATGTATTCTGCGGCACGATTGGGTGTTTTACTTATGATCGTGTATTTCAACTCCAGCCTGAGTCGATTTATCATGGTGATGAGCACACTGCTCCTAATGTACATGTAAGTATCGTCTAAACTATGGCCTTTCTGTCATGCTAATCTTTTTTACTGATGCCAGGTTACTGTAAACTCCACATTTAAGGCCATTATTTCTCTCAATACAAATAATACAATACTAACTAACATGCATTATCAACAAACAAAAACACAGAACGGTGATAGGCATTTGCTAATATCCCCAGTTTTAAAAGCAAATGTTTTAAAAGCAAACGTTGCTTTAAGAAATATAGAAAATTGCACCAGAAGGGTCTTATTTGGGATCGGTCAGCCACGCGGGGGCTGTTAAGGACATGTTCCTCTCTTTCCTTCCTCTCTAACAGTGTTGCTATTGCATAAAACAACGGTGACTAAAGATGGCACACATTCCACTCTTTGTCCACTCCATGTTTGTCTGTTTCTTGTGCTCGTGTATTCAGGGGAATACGTGCAGGCGAGCTGGATGTGAATTGTGTTTGTTTCTGTCGGTGCTACAGTTTAGTGTCTATGCTTGATTATGTGGGCATACAATACAGTATATGGTCATGTGTGAGACCAGGAAACCAGAGGGATAACGTTAAATATACGGTATTTCCGGAAGGAATGTGTGGGTGGATGTGGAGCTGTAAATATTGCTTGAGTGTATATCGGCGTGACCATACACCAGCTGAAACTCGTCACTAACTCGCTGTTTGTTTTGTTTTGTTTAGACACACGGCTGGATGGTTTCCCTTTAGAAGGAGAGTGCAAGTCCAAAGGAACCAGCAGAATCCCAACAGAAACCCAGACCCCATTCCTGTAAGAAATGTTCCTAGGATTCTATTGGTTACATTTTATCTGAATTAACATCAATTGATCACAGATGGGCCCTTCTATACTGTAAGGGAAATTTAGCCTTAGAAATAGAATGAATAGAATTAGAAGTCGCACCTAAAATGAGCCTGCAATGCACCCAATATTCACGGTCAAAGGAGTCAAATGGGGACATATTTCACATGTTGGCCAAACTCAGTCATATATATGTCCCCTGGAAACATTTTTTAGCATTTAGTTTCCTCTAACAGGATTACTTGGTTATTTGCTGTAAACAACTGCGAAAAGAAATGTACTAAAGATTTTTTTTTTTAGTTTTTTTGCTAAAAACTGCATAAATTAACATTTTATTACGTTTTATAGGCCTTAACATTAACAGTAAGTTAAATGTCTCAAATACTTTGTGATATTATTCTAACTGTAGCTGAGAGGGTGCTGATATCAGAGACAAAACACTTTGCTGATATCAAACACAAAACACAGAAATGCCATAAAATCAAAGTAGTGAAAAATGGCCAAAAGACCATTATGGTCCAGAGGGTTAATGGACACTGTGGTTTTTCAGGCGGAAGAGGCTGTTGACCGAGAGGCAGAGCAACCACCCAATGCAGAGGCGGAGCCTGACACAGCAGAACCAATGACGGCAGTCCTGGTGCCTGCGTATAGGGTGTCAGTTGTGTGGACGGCTTGGGTGTTCTTCAAAGCATTCTTCTGCTCCCTAATCCCTGAAGTACCGCAGGTTATGGCCAACTGATCTGAGGTCAGACTCTGAAGTCAATGGTTGGTTCATTATGCATAACGCTTGCTTTGCGTCATTAGAAGCTTTAGGTGCTTTGTAAACGATTTCGCTCGCCACTGTCTGGTCACGCCCTCGCCGCCTGGCTAGAGGATGGTATCTTGCTTGTGGACGCTGAGGTTCTGCTCTGCTTGTCTTCTTGTTCATCAGTGGACAAAAGGCCAACATTCACATCAACGAAAGAAGGCAATGGCATGTCCTCATCTCAGTCGTGATACTGTTGACGGTAGATAAGGGAAATAAAACCTGTAACTCATGGAACTGATAAATAAACCAACAGAGGTTTGGAATTGGCACCAGCCAATCAACCCTTTAATGCCAGTACAATGTGGAAGTGTGTTCTTTCTGTTGGCTAAACTACTAACATTCAACAATAAAATGGCTACTTTATTTAAATTTAGAGCTTAATAGTATTCAATCGTGAAAATGCTGATGGAGGTAGATGGATATGCCTAGTTCATGAGCCTTGGAAGGAAGAGCAGGTTTCCCTGCTCTCGACCTTGCCCATTAGATTAGCTTTCCTTTGGAAGGTTAAACTATACCTCTCATCTCTCTGTGCCTCTGGACAATAAATTACATGTAGTCCCTAATTCTGTACTGTAAATATGTTGGTTAGAATGACATGAAAAGTTAGCCTTATATTGTCTTCCTGTTGGATTAAGGGAAGTGTGAATGTTTTTGACATTTGGTAAACTTTTCTCCAAATGAAATTGATATCAGAGTATATGGAGAAATATGTGTAAATGTTTTATTAATTTAGTCAGATGTTTGCCGCATACAACTTTAAAGTGTGACACAGAATCATGTTTTCATTTCTGTGAACTTTTTCAAATTACTTTATAACATGTTTTCTGATTATGGTGAATTTTTCATTTGGAATATTTGACGTGTGACTACGACCAAATACATTTTGAGTTCTTTCTGCCAAACTGATTTTTTGTTTAGGTTAAAAGATATTAGCAAAACAATGAAAATATATTAATTTACAATATTATTGACTGTACACAAAGCACTTTAACACGTGTTTTATTAAGATGGTAAATCCATGTACTTCATGTGGAAATTCTAAATATTGCAATAAGCTTGAAATGTTTTCCCTTTGTTCTGAGGTGGTGGGACCAAATCGTTCATGGTCTCAGTTAAGTTTTCGATATTACTGTTTTGGTAACAGTTATGTATAGCAAGAGCTGTTTGTATAAAGTATTTGATATAATTTGCTATATATATACTACCACAGCTAGGTCAGTAGCTTTCAGACAGACATTAATTGTCCATACATTATAATATCTAAACATAATCTATGTTGACCAGCTTTACAACAGCCATTCCTCCTTCACTTGAGCTATAGAGGCCTATTGGCTTTATAAGCCAAACAGGCTATTGCCGACAATTGTTTTGCTATTCTAAGCAACATCAGTGCTGTACTACCACAGCTCTTGTGTATTGGAAGTGTTGCTCAATGTGTTGCATGGCATGGCAGTAGATTTCTGTCTCTTTTCTCCTGAGGGTTGACGCCCATGTTACGTTTCGTTTGGGAATGACAATATACACAAAGTCTAATATAACGTTTGAGAGGATTATTTTGTTTATACTTTTTGTCCTGTTGAAATGTATCTTTGCTGGATGTGTGTGTGAGACATGAAATAGTGAATGCAATAAATGTTCTTGAGTTTGATTGGTCTCTTGTATTTGTGTGGGTGGCTAGAACTGCATGTACTGTACCACTTCTTCAAATAGGGAAAGTACATGCAGTTGGTTTTCCCTGTGTTGACACAATGTTTCTGTAGGTCATGTGACTACACTGCACAACAGTGACTCATAGTGTTCACCTTAAATAACTACAACCACATTAGTATAACTGCTCATAAATGTTCACTTTTAAGTAATTGTCTTTGTCAATATCTAATATTTTTAAAGTAAAGTACATTTAAAAACACAATGCAGACCAAAGTGCTATAGAAAAAAAACAGTTACTGTACAATGTAATGCAATTAACAGCAAATCAATACAGTGCAATACATGATATTTCAAACATGGAACAACCTGGATAATGTATCTTATTGCCCCTAAAATAAGACGATGACTAAAAAATAAATATATGTTTTTAGACAAGACTTAAATGTCTTTGTAGGGGTTGTTGCTTGGGAGAGCAACAGGTCCCCACAGAAGCATTAGAATGCATACAGCAAAACCCGCATATTATTTTCAATATAAACTAATCCCAAATCGCTCTTATAATACATATAATCTCTATTGTAGCACTCTCACCTGTTACCTACTGTAATCCCACATTACATTTCCTACTGTAAATTAGATGACGTGGTTTGGTGTGCAGCTGCACATCTCAATCGTAGATTGGAGTAGTTGGCAGGAAATATGTGTTTGCTGTAGATTGTTTCGCTCTCTAGAAGTCTGTATTCACTGTCCTGCAGTAATAGCCCTCATTCATCTATATATTGCAGGGTTGAATCACACACCTTTCCTTTTCTTTCTCAGATAACTCAGATTTCTTGCATAACTTCTTTCTCAGTTAACATACCTCCACCATGATGTGCCAAATGTTCTCTTCCATGATGTGCCTTTGCATCTAAAACAAATAAATACCCACACAAATATTGTATTTCCTTATCTCTTTCTCTTTCTGTCTCTGTCTCTGTCTCTCTCTCACTAAGTCATTCATTAACATAAAGACTCTTGTGTTGGTAAACTAGACCATTCTTTTAAATGAATCCAACCCCAATTGTTTCTTTTCCCTAGAGCTATCTGTCTTTCATCAGACCCCTCTACCTCCAGTCCAAACTAAACCCTGACAGCGTTGCTGCTTTCAGGAGAACAGATCCATTCCACCAGATCAGGTTCTAAAGGAACTACTATTGGGGAAACCAACGTTTTTTTAAAGACATCTGTGCCAGTAATGTGATAGTGTAAAAGGTCTTTGTTCTCGTTAAGTTGGACCTCTTGCTAGATAGAGTACATGCTCATATCTGTGGACTAGCTCCTGCGTGTTACTATCTAGCCACCTGTGAACACTACATTATTTTTTTTAATACTGTAAATTATCTGCCTGGACAAAAGGGGGCTTGTGTTTATCTGATTGCCAGAGAGACTGCTGTACACGGTATGTATGAAGGACTACTGTGAATTCATACTTTGCACATGCAGTACACTTTGTGTACTATTTGCAGTGTTGTGTACCTTTTTCTCTATATTTATTATTATTATTATTATTATTATTTAGTATGTAGCATTTTGCAGATTTTCTCTCACCTAGTTTTTCACTAGTTTATCAACTTGGAGAAAAAGTGAACAATATAAGCTTTTGGTTTTTAATGTCTGCACACAGTGTAACACTAAACATTTTACCGGGTTGCCAACTGTTCACTGCTGTGTACCCGTATCAGCTATCTTTTGGAAGAAGGGAAATGTCCCAATGTACCATGACAGTTTACTTTCTATGGTCACATCAACTCACTTGATGATTGGCATTACGATATTTAATTTGGAATTCTGTGCCTTTTTACAGTACATTGTAAAATGTTCATACTAACTGATATGATATTCTGTATGAGGGGGACAAAAAATTAACAGTGAAGTTCATTGTGAAAATCATTCTTTGCTTGCATAATATATAGTAGGTCTACTATGGCTACTGCCAGTTTACTTGGAGAGAGCCAGCAGATAGCATTCCTTGAATTATAGTCTATAGTCTAGAATGGATTTTTGGTCATCACGGAGCTCACACGACATAACACAGTCAGAGTCCACTGGTTAAAGACAGAGCCATGGAAAGAACAGAGGTACGCCATCTTTGTTCATTCCAATTGACTGTTTTTTTCACAGCAATGGCAAATCCTGGACCCTCAAAATAGTTTCCGGAAGTTAGCCTAAATATAAATACTAAATGTAGCCTATACATTTTATTTTAAATGTAAATTGGTGCATTCATAGACTACTACAAATGAAGTAAGTTATCTGTATATAAATATTCAAACTGCCCACCAAGCACTTCCGGGAACTATTGTGCCATAGGTCTAGCCTCTCCATGAACCATATGACCGTTGACAATTTCGAACTTCCGCTGGCGTAACTGTTATTTCCATGGTTCTGGGTGTTGGCATAACTCTGTTATTTCCATGGCTCTGGTTAAAGGCAGGGTTTTAGATTCTGAGAAAAGTGTTCTTTGAACTCAAGTGATGTTTGAACTCAATCAAAACAATAACATCCCTCCCGTCAGTGTCACAGGGGGCTCCCTCAGAAGCTCCACCCCGCACATTGGACATGTGCATTGCCAAGGCTAGAATAGCGTTGTTTAGTGGTGCGGTCCGCACCACTAGTTTAGAAACACCAGATAATTCTTTCATCACGCACACAGAACAGGTAGCTAGCTAGCTAGACTGTAAGGAGATATTAGTTAAATTTGACAAAAGAGCGTATCTGCTTAAATTCGCTGACCACACCTTTAACTTTCTACTCAAATTTAGGCATGGTCCCTATACTTGTGCTGATGCTGTGCCTGTCTCGGTTTGGCACGTCCCATGGATGCCTGCCTGACCCGGCTTCGGCCTACCGATACACCGGCACTGTATGTAGGCTCACCTACCCTGCAGCAGTTGTCTGTAAGTTTCATTTAATAATATCTCCAGTTTCCAATGTCTTTTGTGATATTTTTGTATTTAATATTTTGTCTTTAATCTTTTTAATTATTTAACATTTATTTAACTAGGAAGTACTTATTCAGATGACAAATCTCCTTTTCAAGGGAGTCCTGGCCAAGACAGGCAGCAACACAAATAACAGTTACAGACAAAAAATACAAAAAGATACACAATTGCAAGATTACAACATAAGACACTGACTACAATTCTATCATTTTAGATGTAAAAGCATTTAGCAAAATAAATTTGATATTTTCAAGCCTTTCTGTAAGATATCGCATGTCGACGGTGCTGAATACAATACACAAATGCAATTTTCCTCATTTTTGTGCGGGCATTTGGTGCATACAGCATAAAATTTGTCTGAGAATGCAAGGAATATTGTCCAGTATTTTTCTGCATGATATAAACGGATAAGTAGTGTGGGAGCAGACCAAAAATGGTCTTATATAAAGGTGTGCCAATGGCCAATGTTGGGCAAGTTACTCAAGAATTATAATAAGTTACTATTTACTTATTAGTCCTTATAAAATTACTTTACTTATTACTGGGTATTAATGTGATGCATTAGTATATTACTTTAACAATCACTACCCTGCCTCGCCCCTTCTGAAAAATGACAACCGGTGTAGCCAGCTCATTTCAGAATTGAATCCTCTTTATTGGAACAATAATGAACCTTAGGAGTCAACAATCAGCCAAAGTGGAAACATTGCAGCGTCTCAAACCAGATGATTGGCAGGTTGGTTCAGTTAGCCACCCTAAGTTTGCTAGGACCAGCAAGATAATAAAGCACGTCTTCATAAGATGGAAGTCTGGGGAAGGTGGTGGGGGGATAAATATTGTTGTTGTAATGCAGAAATGCAGTATTACTTGGATTAGTAATTGTAATATTACTACCTTATTGGAAATAGTAATTAATGAAAAAAGTAATATTACAGTAACTAGTTACTAAATTACTGCCCAACACTGCCAATGTGTGTGGTTGGCCAGCAGGCCATCCTACCCGAGAGTATAGCTAACAGTGGTGAGTCAGAGCTTTACTGTTGGACTTTAATAAGACAGCTGTGTACATCAATTATACACATTTGGAAAAATATGTGTTATGTTTGTGTTGTGTGTGTGTGTGTGTGTGTGTGTATGCGCGTGCGTATGTATTTTTGTTTAGTGAATGAAAAGACCACCAAAGTCATAGAAGCAGCCTTCCAGCATGCTAAGTACCCCAGTATGAAGGGAGAGAAGTCATTGCTTTTCATAGGCAACGTCAAATATGGCCTGGACAAGTGAGTCTCACACACACGCACGCACGCACGCACGCATACACATACATGTGCGCACACACACACACACACACACACACACACACACACACGTAACTAACATCCTATAACATACATTATATACAGTACAGTACACCAACCTCTGTATGCAATATACTGTATAAAACCCTTACTAACATCCTATAGCATACATTATATACAGTACAGTATAACAACCTCTGTATGTAATATACTGTATAAAACCCTTACTAACATCCTATAGCATACATTATGT
>JAODUK010041202.1:0-20726 GCA_027564635.1 Typhlichthys eigenmanni
GCTCGTTGTTTTGGCTGGACTCTCTGCTGTTTTGTTTCCTCATTTTCACTCGCCTCACCACCACACAGCGTCACAAATGGAAAGACATATTTTTTATAAGCCTTGGATGTTAACCAAGGCTACAATTTAACATGACTACACTAAGGCACACATGTCATGATTGTTCGGGCAGCGAAAATACAATCAGCAATCTTCTATATTACTTTTTCTATTAGCACAAAGGTCCCATGCATAATGTTAGTGTAAATAAGATGTTAGTGTAATTAAGATGTTTAGTTGAAAACTTTTACACTTTATTCATGAGCTTAGAAGGACTTCCATTTCAGTGTGGGGCTTGGCATGTACGTTTATGCGCACAGGTCGTAGACTGCAACATGTTTTGGGAGGTGCAGGTCAGGTTACTAGGGTACGTGGCTACATTGTACCTATGGTGTCATTCAACACATGCTTAAATCAGCTTAAGATGCTCACAATGGCATTAGGGGTGTAAGAAAATATTGATACACCTGAGTATCGTGATATTATGGCATGCTATATCGATTCTCTATATCACGGTATCAATTAAAACATTTTTTTTAAAGGATTGTGAAAGGGACCATGTGCAAAATACATTAACCTCAAAAGAGAGAAAATATGTTAACTTACCAGATTTATCTTAAAGCTAATTTCCATCTGCAGTTCCTGAGAAAGTTTACATAATTGTTTCAATTATTTTTTGCAGCCGCGCCACATATTAGCATTGCTATGACAGTTTTCCACAAATTAGATATAGCAATATATTGCCTTGCTTAGAGTATCGCAACATATCGCAATATATCGAATTGTGGCCCCTGTATTGTGATATGTATTGTATCACCAGATTCTTGCCAATACACGGCCATAGATGGCATAGGAGGACACTTGCGTAGGCTCTGAGTAAATTCAATGCAGACGCAGAAACACAAAATCATCCTTTAAACCTTGTTATTTTTTTTAATTATATAAATAGTTAAAGGAGTCATTTCATGCTCCTTTTCACTTGTTGACACAGTTCCTTGTTTTCTCAAAGCAGCATAGTTGACCAGCTTAGGTGAAAATACCACATCAATTATATGGAATAGCATGATCACAAGCACAACGCTCAATCAGATTTCAGTGACTGTTGCTTTAAATTTAACAAGTCATGTGAGGCTACGACTGCTTTACTGCTAGTACTCAAACGCGTTTTGAACATAGTTGTGAATGTAAATATGTTTCTAAACGCGTCACTCTTTCACTAAAAACATTTGAAAATGTTAAGCGTGTTAAGTAAATAAATAAATTTGAATATAAATCAGTCGCATCACATTGTCTTTTTAAAGGTCATGATGATAATGGTCATACAAGAGTGTCATCACAAACTTCACCAAAATCACAGCTGTCGATGTCAACAACACTTGTTGTCAGCTTCAATATCACTCCCGTCGATAATATGCCATTTAACAAATCAATGAGCGTAGCATAAAAATTACACTATAAATAAGGCAGAACAACAAAATTCACTCTGTTACCCACAATGCATGTCATGTTGTCTAATGTGTTTTCAATGCATTTCAGCCTATCACAATACATTTAAATACGCACGATTATATAGATTGTCATACGATCAAATGCAACACATAATTTGTCCCCTTTAAGAACGAATGTCACATCTGTCCTTAAAGGGGACAAATGATGTCCCTTTTCCACTTGTTGACAGTTCATTGAGGTCTTAATGAATTGTATGTGACATGCTTATGTCCAAATACCACATACTGTAGATTACTTATAAGAGATGGATGGAAACTGGATGACGAGGAATCAGTGTTTGCAGGTTGCCTGCACATTTGAAACCTCATCCAACCACAAATCACTCTCCAGCATATGGGCCTGGCGACACCCTACAAGGCTTTTCCACTCTGCCTTGCCAAAACAATTCAAGAGTGACTCTCCAGCAGTGATTCCATTAGCAGGCAAAACAACAGTGTTTCCTTAAATACATCCCCTGCTCTCATTGGTCAAACTATTCCACAACAGTGATGACGAAAAAAAGAAATCCGTACATTTTACCTCACCTTGCTACTTTCTACTTGGGGAATTTGCTGTCAATGTAGTGGGAGGAATATGAACTCCATTATCAGCTCAAACTGACTTGTTTATCATACACACATACACATGCATACATACAGTGTGTGTCTGTCTGTCACTGTGTATATAATAATATAATAATAATATATATATTATGTGTGCTTCCCGCAGAAGAGTAGTCCTCCATATCGGGGCATAATTGACAGCTCAGTGTTTTATATAAGCTCATGACAGCTGGGTCTCTTTGAATCGTGCTTACGTCTCGTGTCTCCATGACTACCTCCAACCTACAGTAGTGTGGAGGCACACTCCACATCTCTCTCCTGCCTAGCCTGGCTATGCAGTCATGGGCCGAAGTGAAATAAGTAGCTTTGTCTTTAGGCTCTGGTATTTATCTTTCTCTGACGTCACATAAGGTTGTTGCATGTGTCTATGGTCTATGGTGGAGAAACAATTACAAACATTAATTACTGCTTTAGTTGATCAATCATAAATCAAACAGATACTTAAAGGGAGACTTCAATGGCCGGTTTCTCAGACATGAATTAAGTCTTGTCCAGTAAGACTAAAAGAAAAATTAAATGAAGATTGCCATTGAAAAATGGCTCTCTAAAGGCATTAGCGTTTTCACAGCCACCATGCTGGCTGTCCAATCAGGGTGGTTAACTGTGATGATGTTGAAGTCAAGCATGTGTTCTGAAATGGTGGTAGGGATAGATCAAGTGCTCAGGATGTAGCAACGCCAATGTGTTAAACGCTGTCCAATACTTTCAAAATTAGGCAATAACTGACACTTCTTAATGGAGTGTCTTCAGACCCTATTCACAGAGGGCATTAAGGGTATGGTTACACCAGGCTAGTTTAAACCAGATTTACAAAGATCTTTGTGTTGAGTGTTAGGCTCAGTCTCAACTGTTCTCTACCCCTCCCCTATGGCATCGTTAGCACAGCACATAATAGTCCATTAAAATGCAACGGCAGTGAGACGTTTATGTACAATGTGTTATTCTGACACCTGATTTATTCTTTATTATTGCCTCCTTTGTAGATCCACATTGGCTGAGGATGCCAAGATGTTTTATGACAAAGACACAAAGCTGCTGGAGGTCCCAATGGTTGTGCGTGTCGCAGGCCAGGTTTGTGTTGAATACAGTGTGTTTTACAGTAGCTTCCTGTATTCCGTATGAGAGTGCTCTGTGAATCTGGAGTATGTCCTACTTTGTCCCTAAGAAAAGCAGAGGCACTGGAGGTTGTAACCCATTTTGATGCTAACGAGCTAAAATTATCCCTTGCCCCCAGGGCTCAGTTCCTCCAATGAGCCAAACAAGGTTATTATTGTTTTAACCGAACATTTCTCCAAAACTTTAAATGGAAATCTTATGTTCTCTTTTTTGTTCCAAACATTACATATTATGGTTTCATAAAGTATTGTAGTGCTGCCTTTTATTTGCACATAATCAATCATATACTGTGTGTGTATATATATTTATACACACACAGGCCAGCCCCTTATATACATAGGGGCTTTCCGTGCATGCGTGTTATTTGTGTACGCATGTTTTTGTCTGAGATGCTGGTGCTCTAGTATGACCTCTAGTGGCATACAGTCACAGGGACAGAATCTATACCACCCGTCTACCAAATCCAGCCTCATATCACATATTATGAAATAAGCCAGTGAAAAGCATTTATGGACATGTTTCTAAATGCCAAAGACCCTGGTATACTTCCCATTGAATACAGCTGAGCTGGACCGTACACCATGTGTGCAACAAGGAAGGTGGAGGAAGAAGAATATGTATGTGCGCAGCCTTATTACACACATCTATTCTGATTCAGCACACATACATTGTGATGTGCATCACAAGACCCAGTACTCTGCAAATGGAAAACTACAGCACTATCTGTCCGGCTGCTCACGTTGCTTTTGCCAAGTCATCACCTTGCCCTCATAGCCAGACCCCATGCAGCCCCTATCTCCACCAGGTCACGGTGGGGAGAGTGAGGTGAATAGGAGGCAAAGGCTGGCCTGGCATACTCCCGTGGAGTCCTAAAGCTGTTGCCCATGCCCAAATCTGTGAGCTACTGGCACGCACACACACACACACACACACACGTGCGGTCACTCAGAGCGCTGTGCTACAATCAGCTGACAGCTCGTCAGCCAGTAGAGCGCTAGTGCAGGGAGAGAGTGATAAACAAGGTGATCTGCTACTAGCAGGCGTGGCTCATGAGGACGTTATCTCAGACGAATGGCCTTCCAGCTCAGCATAGCTTTGCCAGTGGGTGTGCGTACCAGTTTCTTCTCTGCGTTTTGACAAGCAGAAAAGAAATAGATACCATGGCGTGTACTAAATGCATAACTTTGCTCAGGGCCAAGCAGAATGACTTTTCAAATAGATAAGCATCACATCACTGCCATGTTCCAGCAGGTTTGCTATTTGGAGAATAAACAGTTAAAATGTTTTCATTATTTCAAATGTAATCTATGTAGTATTTCTTTTAATTGAGGTCATTGACCAACACCAACAGCCTCTTTAACAGCTCTAGGAAAATAATCCTTTAGATTTCATTCTTTTTATTGTTGTGTATGAAAAATCGAATTGTCACGGTCCGCCCCCGTTGCCCTATCTTTTGTTGTTTCTGTTTGATTCTGTTCTTTTATCTGCCTACCGCCCACCCATGTCTGTTTGTCCTGTAGCGGTCTGTTTGCGTATGTCTCCCTGTTCGGGTCTGTTCTGTCTGTTCTGTCTGTTCTGTCTGCCCAGGTCTGTCTGTCTTGTGTTTGGTTATTCCTCATAATTTCCTGTTTTATTCTCTAGTTTGGTTCTGCCTTGTTTTAATGCACTATACTTCCTGCCTGCTGTCTTCCCCAGTCCATCCCTGTGTTCTGTTGGTCTGTTCCGTCCTGTGCCCCTGTGTTCTGTTGGTCTGTTCCGTCGGTGCCCCTGTGTTCTGTTGGTCTGTTCTGTCCTGTGCTTGCCTGCCCCGTGTTGATTGTGCATTAGCTTCACCTGTTTCTCATTTTCCCTGACCCAATGGCCTGTCCTGTGTTTGTCTATTTCAGTCAGTCTGTTTCGTTGCGTTCTTGTCGGTTCATTGTCAATTGTGGTTTGTCATGTGACGCTCTCGTCTCGTTGCCCGTCTGTGCCTTTTGTTTCTAGTCTAAGTGAGTTTACATTTGTTAATAAATCCTTTTGAAGCCTTCCCCACTGTCGTGCCTTTGAGTCCTGCCGCCCCCACCCTGACACTAATGTTGTTTTGGTGGGGGATAAACAGTAAAATGTATACGGTCTCAAAATGGTAAAAACCCTTCAAAGGATATAAATAATCTTTATCGAGGACTGCAGGTTTAATTGATCTCTCTGTCTTGGCTGTGTCAGGTGCGGCCTATTCCATTCACGGTCTTTGCACTGGTTACCACCTCGGACCTAGAGCTTGACCGTGCCCAGGTGGACTTTGGCTACTGCTCCATTTATGAGTCGGTCAGGACCAATGTGCATCTCACCAACCACTCCTTGCTGCCTCAAGACTTTGGCTTCATAGGGGTCCCAGAGGTACTGCACTTGGAGAACACGTGACTTATTCAATGCACGCCTACCAAGGCTTACTGTAGGATACAGTGTTGTTGATGAACAGGACATTACAAAACTTAATTGAGTGTTCAGACACAAGTAAATGTGTTACTCTCAACTGGAATATTATTCCTTTCATCTGTAAAATAGGCCAGATGAGCTAGCAATGTATGGTGGTTGACTTCCAGCTTAGAGATTGTGTTTTACCAGTAAGCATCCTTTAGTAACCTGCTCCATGACACTGTGCCTGTACTCACTGTACAGTGCCTGCTACTGTAAGTGACCTGCATGATGTTTTGACCCACATTTAGTCATTACAATCTGTAGTGCTTTTGGCATTACTCTTCTCTTTATGCAGCCTAAATGGGTAATGTTTCTCTTTTTACTAATGTGTCACCCTGTAGATTCTTGATATCCAACCCAACGATGGCTTTGGCACACTGCGACCACTAGAGATAGTGGAGATAATTCTCATATTCAGCCCCAAAAAGGCAGAGGACTACCATTGTAAACTTATCTGCAAATCAGGGATTAACAGGTAACAGTGTTTTCTCACTGTGTAAATGAAGTGTCGGAATGTAATATCACTTAATTGTGTGTATTGAATAATGCATTTATATGTATATGAATGTGATTAATTAACATATGAATGTGATTATTAAAGGTATAGTCAGCTATTACAAGCTAATTATAAGTTACGTTTTTGTCAAATTCACCAAATACCTCCTCGAATTTTGCAAGTTTTATGTTCTCTGTGCATGCTGAAATGATATTCCGGTACACAGCCCTGGCTCCGTAAATAGGAACATAAACACACCGCTTACAACAACAATTATGCTTAGCTTCACAGTGGCCCTCATTTATGAAACGTGCGTACCACACAAATCTGTGCGTACGATCATTTTCACACAAAGGTCGGCATTTATCAATCTGGACCAATTTGGACGTGAGCGGTGGCAACGATCAAATCTCACGTTAAGTCATCTTACTTGCGGTGCAGCATAGTGGAGGTGGCGGAGAATTGTCTGAGTTGTTTTTAGACCATATTCTGCTTCTGACAGGCATTTAAGAGTAGGTATTCATTAAAATATATGATAGCAAAATATTATATTTCGTCAGTGTAATCCGCAGAAGCCTATAGCCTGCATTCCAGAGAAAGCAACATAATTTTGGCCTGTTCTGCATAGTGCAGGTTAACAGGGTGTTATTATTTGATGACCGACGTTGACAAGATTGCCAAGACAGCCTGCTCAGCACAGCCCCAAAGGGTTCCACTTTTCATTTTTTTAAGGCTAAGCACCACTTATCTCTGATTTAAGCAGAAGAAACATCATTAAAATTTATAATATTTATAAGAATTACCTTTGAGTGGTTTTCAGACCAGGCAGGCATTTAACCATGCAATGCATCCACATATTCAATAAATAGCCTATCAACCCGTATCGGGTTGTTAAATATAGGCTATATATAGATTATGGCAAAATATTATATTTTGTAAAGCCAGTCTATCAGCGGAGGGAACTGTAGCATAGAGCCATACTTATGTGCATGACAGAGAAAGGTGCTTTGGCCTGCGGGGATCTACGTGTATAGAGCAGATTAACAGGCTGTTATTTGATCATCCGATGGTGACAGAATATAGCCTATGCCCAAAGAGCACTCTATATGTAGTGGTTCTCTACATTCAGGTTAATTTTATAAAATCTGATTTATCTGAAACGTCATAAAAATGGACAAATAAATTAACTTCCCAACCTTCTAGGCTATTTAAATAGGCTATGATAAATTGGCTATATAGGCATACTATAGTAGACTAGTATGCCTATATTTTTAAGCCTTTAACCGGCCAGGACAAAGGTGGTGCGTAGCTGTTTTGCATACCTCTTCTCCGAGCTGGTCAGAGAAGTGTCTCTTCATGAACGTAAACTCTAGGGGCGAGGCATCTAAATCCAGCATATTTAAGGGCACGTATTTAAATTACGCCTGTTTTCCAGCGCCACATTTATCAACGTGCGATCATTCTTACGCTTGTTTGGCGAGATACGAACAGTTTCATAAATCACACGAGCGATATTATAAGATGAATTCTGCTCTCGGATCTTCGCTGGTTTCAACATTAGATTGATAAATGAGGGCCAGTGTGTTTCAGTGTGTAGGGCGGAGCTTTTGAACGGGTTTGCTTTGATTTAAGATCGAAGTTACAGTAGCAAGTGTTCTCGAGAATGACTAACCCTATCTTTAATATACATTAGGGATGGGCACGGGTACTTGAGTACTCGAGTGCTCGTCTGTGACAGCATTGCTCAATCATACGTTTCATGATCGATGATGACAACACACAAATAAATGTGTGAATTAATTAAATGAATCTCTCAATTTAATGGAATAGGCTACGTAACATAATGTCACATTTTACTGCAATAGTCTAGCAGGTAGTCCGTTTCCAAACAGCTCAACATCGCCATAGTTTTGGACATGCAGTCTGACCAAAAAGAAAACAGATTTTATCCTATCTGCCATTTTGTTCGTCAAACAATACTTTCCGCCTGTTATGACGTCCCATCAACATCTCAATAAAATGTGTGTAATTTTATGAAAATTCAGTGTAAATGTAATAGTTTAAATATACTGTAAATGTCAAATTTATGAGGCTGTATACAGTATATATACATACAGTATATATATATATATATATATATATATCAACCTTATTCCTGAGCGACTAACCTTTACTGCTTTTCACTTCCGCTCGATGCTCAGAGAGAAACAATGAGCTCAGGTTTATTCTGTGCCATGGTTGGCTAGTTAACAAATGCAAACTATTTGTTAAAAAATATATCGCAAAAAAAACTGTTAAGTCAATGTTAATGCTAATATTCTGCTAATATAGGCTAATAGTTATTAGTTGCTAACCGGAAACGATGAACAGAAACCGTTATTAATGCGCTATGAATCATGGGAAATATCTCCGATCAGGAATAAGGTGGATACACACGTTTATGCACGCGCACACATGGAAATATTGCAAACTTGCAACTGTGGAAATGTAATGTGTAAGATCTATTTCATATGGTAATGTCTGAGGAGAATTTATGTTTTACCTCCAATCACCAAAAAAACCCTCTTTTAAAATTAGTTGTGCAGCATTGTACTTGGATTCACATTTAAACCACTTGATTGTATGAAGCGTGCACGCACGTGCACACACACACTCCTTTGCATCACTCTGGCTCCCAGTGGCCAGAAATTCCACACTACTCCCATAATCCCCCGTTGTATCCAATCCACTTAATTAGGATTTCATTCTCTATTGTAGCTTGCTGTTGTTTGTGCTAGCTAAAGGATTCCTCCTCCTGCTCGTGTGTTTCTAGAGACTTCCCCTTGTGGTGCCGTGGAGTGGGTGTCCAGCCCCCACTCAAGCTGTCCCATAGCGTGGTCACGTTTGGAGCCACAGTAGTAGGGGGCCAGTCCACCGCCAGGCTGCATGTGCTATACTCTCCCACCAGCAAGCGGGGGGCACCTGTTGGAGCCAGAATGTTCTCCTTTGCCTCTCCTGACCACTCTGAAATAAGCATTACACCCTCCAGTGGTCGGCTGCTGCCTGGAGAGGTAGTGAAACGACGGCATTACTCAAACACACACTGTCTGGATCTCCCTTGTGGCATTCCCTCGTGGACACTCTTTAATGTTAGCATTGCAATAACATTGTTGTTTTGCTTTAGAACTCAAGAGGGCCCATGTTAGCTTATGTTATGTTGATAGGCTAACATGTTGTCCACCCCTCCTCCCCTGAGAACTACTGACTCTTGTGTTTCAAAACACACACACAGTGAGCAGGGAAGCTCTGAAGTGCGCTGAAACATAATCGAGGAGTGTACATTTAAAGGTCAAAGCTCTAATTTTGATACATAATATTAGTAAGTGTCTTCCTTGCTGGTTATTTGAGGTAATTCAATGATATAATATTATGAAAACCTTTACCTTAACATTTTTATAATGTGTTCTAGATGTTATATTATGTGGCTGGTCTACCAAAAATAAAATGCAGACCGAAATATAATTTAGTATAACTTCTTTATTACCATAGACCGATGTACAGATGTTTGGTTTTGCAATGGTCAATGGAAAGGACATCATCATACTGTAGTAGTAAATAAGGTTTTATTATAATCCTGTGTACTGACCTGGAGGATTTTAACATACCTTCACCGTTTGATTAAGCATGTAATAATATCGATATATAGAGGGCCTGATGATTAGATAGTTCTAATCCCAGCACTTCTCATATCATCAACCTGAATGCCTTAGTCTACAGAATGTCAGCCTAATTAAAAGCAAGGAATATAACAGCTATGCGTGTGACCCACACATTTCAACAAAGTCACAACAAACTCATTGAAACTGCAATCAAATTAGAACTGTTAACTTAATGCAATGGTGCCCTCTATTGGACAACTGATGAAAGTGACCAATGCCTGAACGTAATACTATGCACAACCTATTTCAGCATTATACAGTATAATAAAGCTTGTCATTTTTGTTTTAGCAGTAACTTAGTATTACCAAAAGAACATTATATAGTGTATTACACAGAACACTTAAGGAAAAGCTCTTATATAAATAATATTCCTGTTTTGATTATTTCCTTCAATAATTATTTGTATGTTAATGAAATGATATTTGTGTGTGTGTAAGTGAATGTATGTACAGTATGTATTTATGTACTGCGTGTGCACACACATAATTGTAAGATGACCCCCCCACCACCACCTTCTTTATCCAGAGATGCTTGGTCCAGGTGACTTTCAGACCCCGGCTGTCTGGAGAGGAGATGAGAAATGAAGAGGAGGGCCCCCTATGTGACGCTGCGTTGCTTCGTCAACAGGAGCTGGAGAGGACCCACGCTGAGTCGGCAGAAAACAGTGAGCGGGAAGTAAGAGGCCATACACACAGCTGTTCACAGTATGACCAAGCTAATAGTCACAGTGAGCCTTACATACAACATGCATACATGCTCATTGTGTTTATGTCCTATGGTCGGTGTGCATGAATACATGTGTACAGCCAATAGAAGTGGAGCATAGCTTGCTAACCAGGGGTTGTGTGGGAGCAGTTGGGGCATGGGTCAAACATACATGTTTGAGAAGCTCTCATCTAAACATCTACTGTAACTTGACATATGACTATGTGTCAGACCAGAACAGATGCTTCAACAGAACACATATCACCTCAGTCCGAGAAGAAACCTGTCATCGCAGAAGAATCACTCCCCAAACCAGGGTATGATTCTTACTCCTCTGTGCAATATTCTACCTATGCACATTTTGTAACGACTCTGTTTCACCCCCACAAGTGTTTTTTTTTCCTGACTTTTCAGACCTCTTTTTTGATTGACATTGGTTGGAGCTATGCTGCACACGTCATAGTCAAATAACCAATCAGAATTAATATGCCAGTTGCCTCACCCTAATAGGAACAACAAAACAACTGACATGCAGGAGAGATGCCAGCCAAGCAGGGCTTGTACATGCTCAGTCTCTTCTGAATACAAGTCTAATGAGGCAGATTCATTAAACACACCTGTGTGGGTGGACAGGGTTTGAGTTTTTCATTAATTTTGTTTTTCTTTCATGAACCATAAATAATTTCAATTAGGTACTTTTTCATTTAATTGTGGTGCTTAGATAGCTCGGGACAAAAACTGATTAGGAAAACTAATCCGTATACTGTGTGTGTGTGTGTGTGTGTATATATACACACACACACGCACACACACACACACATATATATATATATATATATATATATATATATGTATATGTGTGTGTGTGTGTATATATGTGTGTGTGTATATACACACACACATATACAAACACACACTAACTGCTTCTCCATATGCTGCATATCAGTGGTAGTAGCTTTAGTTATCTCCGTAGTAGTACCCACGACTACCCAGCCTCCCAGTATTAAAACAGTTCTTTCTGTTTGCCCTTTTGATATACAGGGTGTAGTCATAGAACAGAGTCGATGCACTGTTCGTAGCACTCTTTGCTGTCTATTTAGTTGTGTCTCCTTTATTTCCAGGCTTGAGAGGCATTACAAAGGCAGGGTCTCTCTGCTCCGCTCATTCACAAACCGCTATAAGCACCATCTTATTCCCTGCTTTGTGTCTGATGGAGACCCTCCAGCAGACAACCCATTGGCTCAGCCCCCATGGAGGTAACGCCTTCATTGGAGCAAGTGTACTTAACATCGCTCATTCTTCAGGCCTTGGTGCTGTCCATATGCTGTTTGGCGATAACATGTACTTTCTGTAGACATAATAATATTGTTGTCATTCTACCATTCATAGCAATGTAAGGATGTACATATTTGCATTAATTCTTTTGAATATTGTTTGGATGCCTTGTCTTTTTCAGTCCACGCAATAACCTCTACCTGGAGGTTAAATGTACAACCATAAAGCCCCCCCTAGTGGTGACATCAAACAATGGCCAATGCTCAATAGACTTTAATCAAGTGGCAGTGGGTGAGTCATGTAAATGTTCCTATAGTTTCTATGATTAATCAGTTATGTTGGTTAGTATCTGCCTACATGTTTGCTTACCTAAGATATGTGCATATGTTCTTTCTGTTCGTAGGCCACAAGGAGATTAAAACTCTTACATTTCAGAATATCGCCAATGAATCTTTGGATGTATCCTTTTTGTGTAAATGCTGCATATCAAAATCAACATATCAAATCATCAAAAACATCAAATCAAACAATTAATATTTTAATTTTTTCTTCTGTATTCTTTAGTGATTTGTAAAATAAGTAAAAAGTGATGTTTTCATTGTGTCCTGTAGATTAAACGTGGAGTCAGCAATTATAAACAAATACACTATTTCCTCATAGTCCGCTAACTGTTCGTTCTGTTTGCACACGGAAAGAAAATCCAGTGTTTCCTACACAGCCCTGGCTCTGTAAATGGGAACACAAACATAGTAGTGCAGACCGCACCACTCAACACTATCCCAGCCTTGTCAATGTGTGTCCAATGTGTGGGCAGAGCTTCTGAGGAAGCCCCCTATGGGGTGAGAGGTTATTGTTTGAGTTCAGAAATCATCCAATCTTTCTCCTGCATCATTTATTCAACTTTTAAGGATAGGTGAGGCTTGAAGCCCTTTTCTGTCTGAAATTAAGGGCTTAAAGTTAACATAATTCTTATAAACAACTTCACCTTTCACTCTTCTCTACTACTACCACCCGTTAACCGGCCCACTCTTTTGTGGACAGTTGCATTTTTAATATGAACTGAAAATCTAAATGAATAAGTGGAAATGTCAAAACCATCAAAATGTCTTTTCTGCATGTTAACAATAGTCAAATATGATATTTGAAAGGGGGGCTCATTGTGGCTTTTTTGACATTCGTTTACTCATTCAGTTAATGGATTTTGAGGATAAATGGGCAAGGTTTTATGACCGCTTTAAAATGCTTTTTAGCAGCTTGAGACTGCATTGTGATAATAGGGGAACATCTATGCATCTAATTATAGCAATTTTTGACACTGCTTGCATTTCTGTTGAACAACTAAAACAACCCAGTTGTACAATGCAGCCATATATCCAGACATAGTCAACTAGTTTGAACACGCTTTCCTATCCCTACTTTTCTTTGACCTGTTGTCAAGTTGACGTCATCCATTCTGGACCTGAATGGTCCTTTCTGCTTGCTGAATGCACTCAGAAGCATTGCATCTGAACAGAGCCATACCTTGCGTTTGTCCTTCATGCCCACACTGGGTAAAAAGGTTGGTCAGCTGTATAGGAGAAAGCTAGTGTATAGGATTACGCTTGAAGGTACATTCAGGGTGCACTTGCGTATTATGACGGTGGTGCACATTTACCGTGTTACCTTATCCGTCAGTGTGAACCTGGGCTTTCCTCCCTCAGTATCGAGAGATTCTAGAGGTGCGTAACCCCAAGATGACACTGAACGTTACTTTGTGTGGGGAAGGGGTCGAGTCTGCCATCTCCTGCTCCCCAGCTGGAGGGATGCTTAACTTTGGTTACGTATTGCCTGGGCAGGACGCCTCACAGGTGCTCAAGGTTAGTATGCATGCAGTCCATACCTTGCAGTGCTGGAGGGGGCCCTGAAAATGACCTGTGACCTACGATGCTGCCTGCAAAATCATATAACACACAGAGTTAAACTTAAAGTTTATGTCATGTACATACAGTAGTTGCACTGTATGAATGTAACTAATACATAGTTAACAGAGATTGTACTCTTTAATAGCTACGTACATTTAGACAAATTATTAGTAATTTAATAATATTTATCAAAATTATTGTATTAATACATTAGACAAACATAACACCACCACTTCTATATTTTATTGTTTCTGCAATTTCTGATATATATCTTTGAAGCAATGAATTGTCTATATCTTGTTTGAACCTGTAACATTATTGCTTATGTGTAATCTTAGTGCTAAAGGAATGGATATGATATGGGATAGAACATAGTGTAGGTAGGTACTGTATCCCACTGAATCAACATCAATGTATCAGAGGAAAGCTACAAGCCCAGTCACATTCTCTATGAAGGAACGGGGACTGTAAACTTTCTTTCCAGCAGGTATTCCTCCAGCAATGCACTCATCAAATGTTGCTAATAACAGCATCAGTCAATAGCTCAAATCTGCCCTCAGCTCCAGAACAGCTCAAAAGTGGAGATGCATTTTAAAGTGCTGCTTGCCAGCTTGACTCAGGTCAGCTCTCAGGCTGGAACTGAGTTGTTGCTGTACCACCCTTACACAAAGATCCAGCCCATCGTAGGTAAGGTTGTAGTGACTGGACACATTTTAAAATATAAGAATATATGTTTTTGCCTCCAGTTAGCCAGAGCTGAATGTCTGCGTCAATGTGTCAATTATGTAACTTACAGTATGTATTTCTAGGTGGTAGACCAGCACCTCACAGTAGTATTAATTAGCCATTGACATAATAAAATGCATGTGTTGTAAACATCATAAGTTATCAGTTAAACCTTTTTGTTTTTGTATTTTATTTATGTATTACGATCAGCTACCAATTCCTTTTGTACCAGGACCCCAGAACCACGACGGATCATGTGTATTCACAGTGACGCCCACAGAGGGCGACATTTCTCCTGGAATGAGTCAGGACATTACTGTCATCTTCCAGCCAGATCATCCATCTGTCAACTATGCAGACAGGCTAACTGTGGAGCTTCCGAATAAGGTCGTCCCCCCGCCCCCCCTAACAACACGCGCGCCTGCACACACACACACGCACACACACACACACACACAAGCACTGTGTCCAAAGAAAGGATCTTATTTTTTGTCTTAATTTTAAATTCATATAAAAAGCTTGACCATTAGCTTGAGCACTAGCTAAGATAATACATATAATTTGCAAAAAGATACAATATACTTTTTTAAGGGAGGATTCGGGATGATTTCCACATGGTGTCACTTCCATCTAGTTTATTATGTTGTGCATACTGTACAGTAGGCTATATTCAGTTCAATGGTGTTAGCTGGTTGATGATTTATTCTATATTATGTTATCTTGGGTGATGTTTGCCTTGTGTGACTATCTGTGATTTGTCATTGGGTCAAAATGTTTGAGAACAGCCATGTTAACAAATGTAAACTACAATCATATCTTAGATCTAAGATTTAAAAATGAGCTCTATTCAAACCCAGCATCACATAAATGCCTGCTGCTTATATCCAGCTATATTGAAATAATGTCTTGTACCCTAGGATACAGTGTGTATGATGGATCTTAAAGGTGCAGCCTCTTCCAGTACCGTTTACCTTTGTGGAGGAGAACCACTGGCAGTGCCCATCCAAAGCCCACAGCTACCTCTACTGGCCTGTCTCAGAGGTAGATGTTGGAATAGTATTAGCCCACAATAGCCTACATTATTGTGATATAAAACCACATTTAACTATGTATTGTGGAGCTACAAATGAGGTTCCACTGTTCCCAAGAGTCAAGAAATGTTTGAATATTCTAAAAACCATATATTAGTACTGTCATGTATTTACTATTGTGGTATTTTATTCTACAGTTGTGAAGCACTTTGTGATTTTTATCTGTGAAATGTGCTATATAAATAAATGTTACTTACTTACTTACTTATTATTACTGACTCCACTGAATAAGCACTGGAAAACATTGAAAGGAAACGGGTCAATATTTGACGTTTTCCTCAGTGGGGCTGGGGCAAAGCTTTATGCAGGAATACTGAACCTTTAAGTACAAATCTATTAAATGAGTTTGATTAAATCCAAACATCAACATTCTAACTAAGGAAATTAACAACATATCCAATTCCTAAATAAAGCCTGTGCGACACAAAACCCTACACTGTGTTGTCTTTTTGTGTATTGTGAGCATGTACAACTGATGACTGTCCTTAATAGAGAAAGAGGCAGGCAGTAAACCTGTTCCTCCCATGTCAGAGAGAGACAAGAAGTGTGTGCTGCTGACCCTGCGAGCAGACTGCAGCGAGGTCCCTATCCAGCCTGCTACTGGGATGCTTGAGGTGGGCCACATCCTCACCACACAGCCAGACCAGAAGGTACCACATGCACACACTCACATGTGTTGAGCAGTGTACATGACACATTCAAACCTGTGGCCATTCTTCTCCAAACCTTTCCCATTGTAGAATCACATCATTGAGAAAACCTTTGATTGACCATATCTATTGATGTTACATTTACTGCAGATGCATACTAACAGAACATTGTCAACAGGTGGACAGGTCAACCATCAACAATTGTAAGAAAACATAGAATAATGGCCGCATCATGTCATCAGAGCTAACATACATTACCGATATATCATTAAATCCTCAAAGATAATTGCCAATAGTCAAAATTTTCAAGTACTTAATTTCTAATATAAAAGAATAGTTATACAAACCTTGAGTATAGTGTTATGAGATGGAGGTCACAAGTTTAGTTACCAAGGTGGATCGTGAAGAGGTGGGTATTCGGTCTCTTTCAGAAGATGGGCAGTGTTTCAGCTGTCCTGACTGTTGCCAGTAGCTCGTTTCACCATTGCAGCATCGGGACAGAACAGTTGAGACTGGTCTGAGCGACGCTTGACCCCTTGTAGCGATGGCAGTGCCAGCCGAGGGGGTAGAACGAAGTACTGTGGTTGGGGCCTGGAACATGCCCATTGCTTGGAGATAAAGTGGGCAGTTCTCTTTTTTGCCTTGTATAGCCAACACTAGTGTCTTGAATAGGATGCGGCCCATGATGGGCATTTTGATCAAACGAACAAGAAAGATACCAACATCTGAACATAGAAACATGCATGATGTAACCTAATGTGCAGATATGGATGTCTGCTGGGTGTGCCCACCAGGCATACATTACCCCAAAGAGGGGCCCAAAACTTGATCAAACGTAAGAGGTACCGCATGAAACCTATTTAAAATGTCTGGCATGGGCCATACTCTGCTCTGTGAGATGTACCCATTCATTTGAAATAGGTTTCATGCGGTACGTCCTACTATTGATCAAGGCCAAATTGGGGGGTCAAATGGGGTTGAGGGGGGCGGGGTCACATTTAGGGGTGTTTCCCGGGCCCTATGCAGCAGGTAATTGGTCTGGCATGGGATTTTCTGTACTCTAGATGTACCCAATTAATTCCAAATTGTTTCATCTGGTAGATGGTAATTTCAATATTGACTAGGTCAATTCTAAGATATTAGACATTGGGGGGGTTCACATTTAGGGGTGTCTGGCAGACCCTTTCCAGCTGATTAAATGTCTGGCACGGGCCATTCAGATGTACCCATTAATTACGTTTGATCAAATACGTTTTCTGGTCCCTCTTTGGTGGGCATACCCAGCAGGGGGTCCCTGGAAAACATCCATATCTGCACATGTTACGTGCACGGTTAAACCGTGCATGTTTGAATGTTAAGATATTTGTATCTTGTTTGTTTGATCAAAATGCTCTTTGCTGCCGGTCTATACTTTTCCGGTTGAAATTATGACAAGCTATGCTATACATTTGGTGATGTCAGAATTGCATACACCCATATAGAACCAATGCATAACTTATGACAGGCCCTGCCCTAACAGGTGCAACAAGCTTATTTAACAGGGACTTTAAAGACACTGTCTGCCTCAAACGGTTTCAAACAAAAGTCTGCTTTTGCTACATATATGATACATTATAGTATATGGCTAGAAATAATGTTTCATATTTCAGAAGCGCTCAGTATTGTTGAGAATACATCCACTTACCGTTGATGTTGCCAAAGTTTACTAAATTGGCAGGTTTGAGATTGTTGCTTTAACATACTGTACAGCGTCTGTTGCTTCCTGGAGTTCCATGTTTTGCCCTTAGAACTGTGAGTTTCAATGGGACAACTCTGAAGTTCTGCGGGAGCGAGGATTTACAATTCGACCAAGTAGTGGCCTGGTGGAGGCTGGACAGACACGTTCCATCACCGTCACATGGATACCCCCTTGTGGACTCAAGGTGCATGTGCAGTGACTGAAACACCGTACACATACAGTATAATATGTTCTTCAGTTCACACGAACTAAGCAATAAATCCAGTGACATAAAGAGCCAAGAGCAAGAGTTATTAAAACTAAACAAAAAATTAATAGTTTATAGTATGTTTTGTTTGGAATTAATAATGAAAGGATAATGTCATGCTTATGTGTCTGGAGCTTCTCACATAGAAGATTTTTAGAGGTCTTTAGAGTCCACTGACTTCCTATGCCTTTATGCGTGTGCGCATGTTTCAGCCCCTTGAGGTGGTGGATGCTTGTGCAACCCTGACACTGAAAGGCAAGCAGACAGAGGTGTACAACGTCATCATGATGGCTTTGGTCTCTACAACTAGTGACTAGCTTTCAACCAATCGTCAGCCACTGGAATAGCTCTCCACTGTGCCTCTCTCAATACATTGTTGTTGTTAGCGTTAAAGGATAATATTGTGAGATTTTTCTATTACATTAATGTTTTTATTTTAATTCATATTTTACTGTGTCCTCAATGCAAGTGAGCTCAAATAAACAGAAGTACTATTTGTTTACACTAGGAGTCAGTCATGTGTCAGAAACAGCTCCCTCTGACAAGGACATTTGCAGATAACATATTTAGCAGATTAGGTTATGTCAATAGGTATTGCTATTCATAATGTAAATTATGTGGTTCATAATGTGTTTGTCACATGGCACACTTTTACATTGGCCTGTTAACATTATTTAGAGTGGTTTATACTGATGTTGTTAATATATGGTTTTCAATGGTTTTAGTTTTTTATTATCTCAAATTACATGCAAGATTAAATCTGAGATTAGCCAAAGGATTTTACACTCAGAAGAGGAACATGCTTTACGCAGCCATATAATCGCCATTATTGCTAATTTGCCATGTGTAATATTTTTGGTTAAATGTAGTAGTGTTCATCCTAAAATTACTTACTGTACTGTTAATTAAAGTAGTATTTGCATTGCTCTATTTAATATTATTAAAACTTGTACAATGAATTTAGTTTGTACATTACATTCATTCGTGACTTGCAGAGCAACATTAATAGATGTGAGACATATTTAAAGGTTTTACAATGTGCCTACACCAGACAATATAAAATAGTTAAGTGCAACAGAATAGATTCATTTGTAATTATAATTAGTAATGCTCCAGTTTAGCAGCACTTTTTGCAGCTGTGATTTTTACATTGAAGGTGGTTAATAACATGTATCCTCCTTGTATACACATATTTGTTATTATAAATTAAGTTATGCTGGAGAAAGATTATTAATATTTGAACTCAATGTCAAATCAAATACTTACACATAGGCTAAGATTTGCCCCCCAATGCACCTTGCAATGGCTGGGATAGTGTTGTGTTGTGTGGTCTACACCACTTTGTGTTCCCATTTTACAGTGCCAAGGCTATGTAAGCTTTTACAGCATACACACAGAACTGACAGCTATAGTGGGCCGATGTTCGTAGAATTTGACAAAACGTGTACTGGATTATAATAATAATGTAGCACCTTTCACACAAGAATTGCAGCTCAAAGTGCTTTACAATTAAGCTTCATAATGATATTTGAATAAACAAGGATAACATGCCTACATAAAAGGGATAAGATACAAGATATTGCAAAATATTTTACATGTTACAATAAATGGTAAAAACAGGTAAATAAACTAAATCTAAAATAAGAGAACCATTTCCTGGAGGAGGATTTCTTTTAGCCATCTAACTGACGTGTCTTTTCTCATTTAACTACTATCAGTTCTTATTTGCCTGTGCTTAGCTGCATCAGCTATGGTGTAGCCACTTATTTGCCTGCCCTTAGCTGCAGCAAAGAAACAACAACATACAAATATTAGACAGTAGGCCTATTAGAAAAGGGTCCAACCCTTCATTTATCTTTCAACCCTTTAGAATTGCTTACTACACCATTAAATGTATTTCAGTAGTGGCAATTCTATAGTTTGTTTGGTCCCCAAGTATAAAGTGTCACTATGCTTTTCTTACTGACTTCCATTGCCATCAGCCAAAAAAAAACTTTGATTCAATGGGAAAGCCTTTCATTTCGATTTATTTGTATTTTTACACTGTAATCATCATCTCACCATAGAAATTTGACATTTTGTATTTTTACCATTTGCATTTTCCACATTGAGTTTAACTTGAGGCCTGCCCTGCCTATAGGTAACATTTGTCTATTCATTTCAGTAGCCTGTTGATGTGCGGGAAATAATAGGTGTGTCCAACAATCACAGCATCACCTTAAGAGACTGTATACAGTGCAATATTTTGAGTTTTGCATGCCTTTTTAATTTAAATAAAATACATTAATATTGAAACTGACATTAAGGGCAAAATAAATGTATACAATGTATTTATACAAATACAATTCACACATTTTGTAGTATAACAAAATATAATATTCAATGTGTATCACACATTGACAGTGCCAAAGGAGTGGCAGACTGGGGTGGTGGTTCCCCTCTTCAAAAAGGGGGATCAGAGAGTGTGTGCCAATT
>JAODUK010041232.1:0-20720 GCA_027564635.1 Typhlichthys eigenmanni
CTTTTACGTGTGCATGTCACAATTTTCTAATAAGCAATTTGTGTACATGTGACAAAAACCTGTGATACTGTGTTGGTGGTTGTAGATGTATGTGAATCTTTTACATTTTTTAATTGAAGAAGTCCAGAAATTAATTACACAATTCATACATGGGGTGAGTTCCAGGACGGACAGAGAGGTGAGACAGGTGAACATGTCCATCAAGTTCATGAGATCAGAAGAATACATGATTTTTTTCTTTTGTGTGTGTGTGTAATGTTGCCCTTTACAAGCTACTGTGTTGTTATATGAGATGAGACATATTGTTTTTATTGTTAATGCAACAAATACATAAAGCAGTGTGAATTAGAGAGTTGCATGTCTGGTACAAAACCCACATGACATGTCTTCCCAAGACAATGTCCAGCACTGTTCCCAGTACTTGAGATTCCAGTAAACAACACTCTCTGGTACACATGGGAAGGAGGAGGACTTCCATATTGGGTGTGAATGCGCCAAGCCCACCGAGACGGGGCTCGCCTTTACCTTGTTAGGCAATCAGGCTTCAGTGTAAACACAACAGAAACGTTCATGATGGAACGTGAGTGTGAGTGTGTGTGTGTGTGTGTGTGTGCGTGCGTGCGCGTGTGTGTGTGTGTGTGTGTGTGTGTGGGAGCAGTGGGTGCTGAAGGAAGAGAAGAGAATGAATAGCATAGGATTATAAAGGCATTTAGATTTAGGGTGAGCATTAAAAGATTTGAGGGGGGAACATTTGGCAGTTGGTGTGAATGGGTTGATGAGAAGTGCATAGCACAAGCTGCTATCTGATTCGGGGCGCTGTGGAATGCTTTGTGATAGAGGAGGGTGGTGTTACAAAATGGGTGGTTTGGGGGTGGTTTGGGGGAGAGGGGGAGAGAGGCAGCCGAGGCTGGGCTGATTTCCTTCCCCAGGTCCCATGGCATGAGTCCGACTTCCCTGTGGGATGGGCTGGACCCCCTTACAACCCTGAACACAATCAGAGGGAAGGGCTGAACCATTTCCTACACCCCCCTAACCCCCCAAGCCCCTCCCTAACTCACTTGCTTTCACTTTTAACTGTTTAAACTGTTTATATCATTATCACGTATTAGTCATGATACATAGAAAACTATAGTTATTATATACAGTGTGTCTGTGTAGTAAAACATGTACGTTAATCAAGCAAACACAAGGTAAACACATGAAATACTGACAAGTTATCAACTTCTACTATGTTGGCAGGTGTATGCATGTCTGCATCTCAGGAGCGTTTACAATTACATGCTTCTTTAGCAGTGAGTGGACATTCCTGGTATGACAGTCTGTCTGACACTTAATGCATTTGCTGTCAGTAGTCAAATAACAAATAAATCCCTTCCTCTATTTATATTTTGATACTCTATTCATGATTAATATATAGACAGCTCAGTGTTTATGGCAGTGCAAAACAATAATCTATAATATAGACTAGACCACACCATAGCTTTAACACTATTGTATCAGTTATATATTACTTTATATTACACAGTTAAATGCCTAACAACAAAACATCACAGGCCATATCACCCAAACTCCAAAATCTAGAATTTCATGTGATACCACTAATGTACATTTATTCATTTAACTTAATACATGCAATCTTATTTGTACGTGAGAAAAAAAAAAAGAAAACATGACACAAACACGGAAATAGTGCTTTTCAAAATGTAAAAAAAAAAAAAACTCTGTTGCCCACTAGAGGTTGGAGAAGGATATTATAGTTATTAATACAATTTAATGGCTGAATAATTTGACAACCTTATAAAAATCAGTTGAGGTTAAATGGAATTGTTTGCCATATAATCTCTATACCACAATATACAGTTAGCCACACATTTGCACTTATTACAAGTAAAGAGGTGGTAAAGTTAAATTAAAGATGTAATGTGTATGAGTGTCCAGCAGGTGGAGGTGTATTCATATTTATATTCAGCTGTTGTTTTGTAGTTTGTCTCTTTTAGAAATGCTGGTTGCCAGAAGATGTTGTGCATGTTAAATAGGGTCTGTTGTATAATGACAATATGGTTCTGATTTAGATCCTCAGAAGCAGAGACAGTTGTTGTGTAATACCTTTTTAAACACCATAACAAATAAGTCAACAGAGCTCTATAATATGCCTTTAACACATGAATACAAGAGTCTTCAGCATCCTTCAGCTTGAATTATAACACCAATACCTTCTACCAGTGTGTGCATGTGTATGCATGCATGTGTGTGCACGTGTGCATGAATAAGGGAAAGATTAAATGGGAAATTAGGCACCAAATTTGTGTCAATGCATATTTTTGTTGAATGAGTGTGTGGGTTTCTTTTAGCATTTGCTTTATGTATGTACATTAGACTGTATGTGTGTACACATGTGCATACACCATTGACTGTGAAAACACTGGCTAACTGACTAATGAAAATGTGTCGGAAATAAGGCAAATATTACCTTGTGCCTGATAAGGCCATTAAGCGCACATTGCCTATCGACACATAATGTTGACACAAGCTAACAGCTTCTCACCAAAATCAATGCCTGACATTGAACCACTAACGCGTACAACTTTGTGCATACTGTTACATAGCCTCTTATTGAGTTTTGCTAAATACCAGCTCTATGAGCTCAGCAGTCAGGAAGAGAGCTATATGATAGACTTCACACACGTGTGCACTCGCCTACACAGGCCTGCTTTGTCGACGCATCTGCTGTTAGATGTTAAGGAGTAGGGTGTAGAGAAAGCGTGGAAACTGTCAGTGTTGTGTAGTGGAAGCTTCTAATGATGACCAAAGAATGGATTTCACATCGGAACCTTTACTGAACTATGTGCTAAAACATTGAAATGGTGTTGGGTCAACTGCTTGCTCTGTCATTCACTAGCACAATAAAGCTTACTACAGATTCTTCTGGTTAATATTTGCACGTCAAATTAAAAGCACTTCCTGTTAACATGTTTCATAGACATATTACATGAATTATCATTAATAAGTTAACCTATTTATTATATAATGTAAATGGGTTTTATCTTAACCCTTTAAGCATCCATTTTAAACAATTTAACCTAATTAATTAATATAATTATTGTAGTTACCTTTAAACAATTCACAACACAACAGTCAGGCCTGCTACACCCAGAACAATTGTTTGACTTAAGAAATTATGTTTTACTAGTAGTACATTCATAAAAAGTATACCGTATAATGCTGCAGCAAATGTCAGTGCATTCATGATTCAGTGTGTTATTATGCCATAGTACAGTTTAACTACAAGTAGTAAATGGTATAATGGTGAATGTTAATCAGTTAAAAGTCGTTGTGTTTTCTTAGACGCTTTGTTTTAACTGGTTGTCACACACAAACTATCCCTTAAGCCTGAAACATGCAAATAATAAAAATGATTTCCTTTCATTCATCCCTCCAGATATATCCTGAGACTGAGGTCTTTTACTGGAAAACCCAGTCCCACCTGCGTCACTGTGGTATTGTCTGTGTGGTGAACAACATGCATCCTGGCAACCAAACTAGAACTTGTTCTTGTGGCCATGTGACTCGTGTGTTTGTAAACACAGCTATACTGTAATCGGAAGCAGTGCTGGCAGATGACTGATAGCAGGACAGTGGTTCATAACCATGGGGCAATGAATGTGTGATTTCTTAGAAATCACACATTTTAGTACCTAAACCTTCACCTAAATGGAATTGCAGCCTTGCACTGTATGTACACAGTATCGTAGTAGTGCAGGTACATCCACAGTATTGTCTGGCGGGGTTTATTATGTGTGATTGTCATAATGATCGTGACTTGGGAATTTAATAAAACACCAGAGCACAGAGACTGACAAAGTATCACAGAAAGAGAAAACAAAGAGACAGACAGAAAAGGAAACAGATAGACAGACAGACAAATAGAGAGAAGTTGATGTCTGCCCGTCTAAAAATGACTCCATTGTTCACTTTGTTTTCACGAGAGACCACAGGCTGTCCCCATAAATCTACCACACTCTCTCTCACACACACACACACACACACACGCACACACGCACACATACGCACACACACACTTCCTCTACCACATGACTGAACAGTGGAGATGACATGAGAGTAAAATGGAATTATGGAATTAAACTAAAACCCACTGTTTTACCCTACAGTATCATCGGTTCATGGACACAATGGTTCTGGGATTCATTTGTCTTATGTTTGTACATATGTTTTCTATGAAATATTTGTATTTACAGTAAAACAATAAACAATAGCAGCCTTGTTTGATAGCAGCTATATAAGATTGTATGACGATATGCAAACCCCTCATCTCATACCATCCCTATATCAATAAAACAAAACAGGACAACACGTATGTCATGTAAACTGTCGCTCTGGGTCAGATATACCAACATTGGAAAGCATGCCCTTGCCATGCTATGTGTCGAAGAAGTGTCAGTGAAAGATACAACCGTCCTACAGATCAGGGGGTATCGTAAGCAAGCCAAATGTTCCCCCAATAGTTGCCAAACCAAACATATAGTATTTTCCGCAAAGTTTCATTTGACATCATAAGTCAGAAAACACACACTTACCATTTTATAACTAACAATAAACGTGGGTAAAATAAAGCAAATCATGTTAGCCTTCATCATCTACAGTATTGTATGACTGAGAACTGACATAAGCATATGTTTAGATAATGGAAGACATATTGTCAACAAGTCTAGAGAGTACCTGACATTCCCATTTTATTAGTGCCTATAGCATACCTAGTTTATCATGCATATAATCAGAAACCATCTAGTACTCTGAAGGTTCACCCAGAATGACCTTGTATCATACATTTTTTTAGCTCTAGAGATAATAAGAAATACAAATTTACACTTATAACCTATAACGTATTATGTAAAACCAATTACACATTATTCAAACACAGTAGCCACTTGGCATAAAAATGAAAGATGTTTAACCTCTGGCCATCCTGGGGCTACTTTTAACCTTTGCCCTACATTGACAGAATAAACTGTGACAGAGATGACCACAGGTGACCTCAGATGACCTCTCCCTTAAACTACTGATTGTCGGATATCCCTTTCCACTTCTTTCAGTCACTACAAAACCATTCAAATCATCAACATACCTTTATTAAATAAATTAATTTTACTGACTAAATGTATTCCATCTTAATGTTTTATCTCCATCTATATACAATTATTAAAAAATGTGTAAAGCTAATAAATCCACCCAAAATGTCTATGTGGAGTCTAAATAAATTAATTCATCAAATCTGAGTACTTATATAGTCAGAATATGATATATTCTAAATGTCAGCAGGGCACTATCAATATGTGACAAATTACAATTTCACAGTGCTATCCCCCTGCCTATAACCTGTTGTTGAAGGAGATTTAAGGCCAGTTAACTGACCTCGACAGATGAGTCCATCCTGGATAACAGTCTGTTTGCAAACGCCACAGTGTTTGGTTTTCTTGAACGTCTTCACACGGAATGTGTGGGAATGAAGGGCTTCCAAATCCTCAGGCTGGGGAGAACACAATAAAAAAATAAACAAACATGATAAATAAAGGAATAGCTGTGTTCAAATGTCACAACCAAATGAGATTACACAGAGCAGGTGTGTAGGTATCACTGTTGACCAGCCTCAATATTGTCATAATTTTTGTTGATTTCAGACAGGAATTGTTTCCTAATAATGTTTCCTGCTGTGTCTATATGTGAATTATATTTATTTCCCTGTAATGGCAGCTTACGGAAAATTGTGGCATCAATTTATCTATTCATCTGCTCAGCTGGTCCACATTTTAAAACTTAAACTGAGGTTTAGCTCTGCATGAAAATGTCTTTAGCATACACATAAACAATATAAAAGCTGTAATTATTATTGTTAACAAATAAACATAGTTACAACTGACCATGACCATATACTGTACTTGCATGTTGAAACATTCAGAAATGTATATCATACTCATTTGCACAACTGACTAAACCGAAAACTGACAGTTAGAATGGTCCATGCCATTAGAACATTATTAAACCAATATGTACTGTATACCCGTGTGTGTGTGTGTGTGTGTGTGTGTGTGTGTGTGTGTGTGTGTGTGTGTGTGTGTGCCTGTGCGCAAGCTAACCAGCTCCAATATCTTATGGAAAACTTGAAACAATCAGTTGGATCAAGTTAGGATGTTTTGAAAAAGCACAACACTGCATTGCATTGTCGTTCTTCATCTCACTCATGTCTTCCCTCCTACTAATCATCAGTAACACTACAACAGCAATGAATATGTTGTCAAGCAAACAGAACCTCTCCTTGCTGTCATTCAAGATGCTCAATCAATAATAAAAAATAAATACAAATAAATAAAATAAAACAATAAAACTCTAAAGCCTTTGAAAATGTCCACAGCCACCGCTGGTTCTAAAATCAATCTGCTGTTTTAAGGGCATTCATATTCACATGGCATGGTGTTTGTCTAGCAGAGCCACACTGCTGTTTCATTAGCACAGGCAACCTCTCATTCCATCTCTGCGCTACGCAACGGCTCTCCATAACGCGATTAGCCTAATCTAGTTAGGCTAAAACAATGATCAGCGCTGTGCATGGCTCTCCGTGCGGAGGGGAGAGTCCAGGGGAGGGGCAGATGTCCCTGCCCGACATTCATCCAGGGCATTATCCAAGGCGCCTACAGTACATGCCAAGACTATAGCTACTGTATAGCTAGCAGCTGCAAGGTGACAGAGATTTGGAGTGATGGCATTAGGCAGCAGGGTGATGAGACCACCTGCAGGGAGTGCAAGTGGTATTTTTGGATTGGATAAAATGTATACTGTCTGCCTGTCCTTTATTTGAATTTGAATGAAAGCTTTGTTTCACAGAAATTCTGCAATTAAATATATATACTGTATATATATATATATATATGTATATATAGAATGACACTGAGGATACAGTATTGTAAGTATAACCCATCTCAATACCCTCGCCTAAGCAAGTCAGAGACGAGTTTTCATGTTAACAACTACTAAGAATCTGAAAATGAGATAAACCCAAGAACCTTGCATTTTCTAGTAACTTATTTGAATATTGTAAAATACATTTTACAGTATACCTGACGACAAAGCTTGGTTTATTATTGTTTACATTATAATATATGAAATAATTGCCAAACTATACAATAATAATTACATCGGTGTGGTTTTCAAGATAGTCGTTTGATTACAAACATTAGTTCTTTATTACAGGTGCTCCATGTACAGTAAGCATTTCATCGTGTCCTCACACCATATGATATTTCATATTTATTCCTGCCTATCAAAGACAAGTTATGAAAACTCTTTTAAGTTACTTTCTTCTCAACAAACACTATATCTTAGTAAGTACAGCATGTACCATGTTGTACTTTCATCATTGTTTTGTTATATTGACAACATTGTGTTGTCATATTTTGGAAGTTAACTTGATAAGAGAAGGAGTGATGTACGGCAGAACAACACATCCCTATGCCCCGCCACAGTAATAAAGAGCCCGTCATTTAACCCTCAAATACTACTTAAATGGCAATGTAACGGAGGGCCTCTTTTGTGGGCACTTAATTGTTTCCGATCATTAGCATTGCAGCCCGCCGCTTTCAGGGTTTGTTTATTGTTTGGGGGGGGCGGCCAGGGTGTAGCGTGACGCTCTGGGATGTAGGGGTGGACGTAACAAGAGCAGGCCGAGCTGGAGGAGCTAAACCCAACCCTGAAAGTGCTCTCCTGACAGACACAGGCCTCTCTAGGGCATTCGGCATTGCACAGCCATGCAAATGTCCTCGGTCCTCTGCATTCCCCCCACACATTGGTCTCTCAAATGGGTCACAAAGGAAGGAAATGGGACAGGCACCCTGGACCCCCACCTCCCAAAAGCTGGGGTCAGTGTGAGTACACACGGCCCCCTCTGCTGAAACGCTACATCTCCTGGGAAAGCAGGCTGCCATTCCCCCATGCATAATCTCCCTCCCATTAGTTGCAAGTACAAAATATGCACATGCATACACGTGTGCATGTGCATATTGTGCATGTTTTCAATGTGATGCACATGCACCTGCACAGACACACACACACACACACACACATTTAGAGCATTAGACCTGGCTGCATTTAGTTTGCCTGAATGTACAGTAGCAATACTGTAACTAATGTTTCAACTGAGCATGTTAACTTGATACAATTGCTACACTGTTTTGCTATGGGTATGGACTTAAATATAAACAATGGATTTGTTTTCATCACATCACTGATGTCTGCAATGCTGATCAGTTCAGTGAATGTTAGACGTAACACAATGTAACACAATGTATTGTGTATTCAACACAGCCCACATGCAGGTCACAACAGTGAAAGAGAGGGGCACACAGAGAATGTTGGGAAAGAAACGTGAAATAAGTGCTTTTAAATGAACTAGTTAGCTAATTAGAGATAGCTATTTAGCTAGAGTTAGCTTTCCAATAAAAACTAACAACAACAACAGAAATGTATTAAATGTGGGAGCAGCGATTGTAAGCTAACACACATGTTGTCAAATTCATCAAATGTCTACAGTGTTTGCACACAGAAAATATTTTCGTGTTTCTACACAGCCCTGGCTCTGTATATGGGATCACAAACAAAGTGGTGCAGACCGCACCACGCAACACTATCGTAGCTGTCAGAATACGCCATACACGACACAGACAGAGGTTTACCACACGGAGTCCGTGTTTTTTAACAGAGAAATACCATCATAAAAAGATCGGGAACGGGAAAAAATACTGACAGACAAAAAGCAGGTACGTCTACAGGTGTTTAGTATGCTGGTGATTACGAGGATGTAGTGGTCAGGTGACGCAGGAGGCCGGGCCTCTGGCGACGAGAGATACCTGAGCGTGCACGGGGAACTGACATCACAGTAGCCTATTCTCAGCGTTTGCCAAATGTGGGGGGGAAGCGAACATCTGAGGGAAGACCCTATTGAAAGGTGTGTTGTTTTGATTGAGTTCAAATAACTCAACTATCCTTCTCCAGAATGCCTTACTCAGCCTTTTAAACATGCAGATTAAATGTCAGTCTGGTAAGTGAAACCTTTGGACAAAACCTCATAGAGATTCATTACACAATAACATGTTTGTTGACACGAATTCCATTAATGATATTATCATTAATAGGATTTGTTTTTCAACAAACCCTTGTGAAATACTGAGTTTACCATTACACAATAATAAGACTAGGTTCTAGTTATATTGTGTGTTTCCTGCCAAATAAGGGACACATGATTAAATCCAAGTATTTAAATTATACCGCTTCAGTATGTCTTATAGGTACTGCTATGGTACATGGATAAGTTCTTCCAGACTCTGCTCTGTTTTGCTATACAGACATTCCAATAGGGTAGGGTAACCAAGAGTCTGTTTTTGTCTACTAAAAATATAGTTTCCAAAAGTCTGACTCACATGCACACACATTTCCCTATGGACTTCCAATGTTCTGTCTGACACTGTTAACAAATGCAAATTTGCAAACATGTATAACGCACACATACGTTTGCATGCTGTACACACAAACACAAGCGCTAACAGACTTGCTTGTGTGCACATGCTGACAGCACAGGCCTTGGCAAGGATGGAGAATGCAGACATTGCTGCTGCTGCTGCTGCTGCTTCAATCAGAAAGACACTCAAGCATGGCCAGATACAGACAGACAGTCAGATAAAGATGTGTGGCATGCACAGGCCTTATGCACAGGAACGCAGACTGCAGGTCACTCTGCAGACAATATCACAAAATAATTATTTGTTTATTGAATGCTTTCCTATTTTTACTTTATTGCTGTAAAGCAATGTTCATTTCACATCTGTGTTAACAAGTGAAAACATTAGAAGGGTGAGTCAGCGTGCAGACCGTGAGAAGATATGTATTTGAAAAATGTTATGCTCTTACAAGCGCTGACTCCACCTTTAAGTTGACTCTGTGTACACAGACTGCTTGGTTGACTAACATTTAAATTATATGTCTCAGATGTTTGCATAAGCATGCCCAATTCTGACTTTATGTATGTATTTGTATATCCTCCTCCATTAATGCTGTAATTCTCATTTAGAGATTAGCATAGTAGCCATAATGCGGGCCGGGGCCCTGTGGTCTGTGGTTACGCCCCAACAACACACACCAGACTGTGGCCCTGGGAACATTTTCTATTTTTTCTATTACCCCGCTTCTAAGTCATTAGAATCAACCCCAGCAGCCAATCAGAGCCCATTGTTCTCCTGGACAAGCCGGTCAACTGGGTAATGGTGCAAGTTAGATAGGCGTCAGCTTTCATATATGGGGCACCATGTGGACTGCAGGACGTCTTAACAAGGCCTCACCCCGCCCCCCCATCCGTCCATATGTGGCTGTGTGTGTGTGTGTGTTTGGGGAGAAAGGTGTAGCAGTTTGACTGTGTATGTGTGTGTGTGTGTGTGTGTGTGTGTTCGGGGGGTGGGGGGGTGTAACAGTTTGACTGTGTATGTGTGTAGGCAGTGTGTGTGTTTGTGTGGGTATCGTGACACTGTGTTTGTATAGATTGTTTGTGCGTGTGTGTGTGTCTGAGTGGCCAATAAAACTAGAGATACTATCTGTGTCTCATTACAGCACAGTCTGGGAAAGTCTCCCAGAAATAAGTTAAAACGAATGATATAATAAAGCCTGCATATTTGCTTGTCTCCCATTTAGCAGCAGACTCCCCACGGCCATCACAACACACACACAATCATCACAACACACACAACATCACAACACACACACAATCATCACAACACACACAATCATCACAACACACACAATCATCACAACCCACAGGAGCATCACAACACACACAGGACCATCACAACAAACACAGGAGCATCACAACACACAGGACCATCACTACAACACACAGGAGCATCACCACACACAGGACCATCACAACACACACAGGAGCATCACAACACACAGGAGCATCACAACACACAGGACCATCACAACAACACAGGACCATCACAACACACACAGGAGCATCACAACACACAGGACCATCACAACACACACAGGACCATCACAACACACAGGAGCATCACAACACACAGGAGCATCACAACACACACCCTTATTCCTCTCCCACCTCCCACTGGGCATGTTCCCTATTCTCACAGCAGCCATTCTTCATTTCCCTCCACTAAGCCCAGTTGGCAAGGGCCACCTGACCTTTAACCTTTCCCTGCTTCTCCACTTCCCCTCGGCTTGACCCCCCCCCCACACACACACACACACACACACACCCCTCGTGTAGTCAATATTCCCCTCTTTAGTATTGAATCCCCTTGCTCTCCTTAACGTCTCTCTCTCTCTCTCTCTCTCTCTCTCTCTCTCTCTCGTTCAAAGAAGCACCAATGTGACAGGTATTCCTACAGGCCAGTGCTGGGGGTTCATGGGAAATAAAGGGGGATTAGGGTTAGGGTTCATTGACCTGGGAGCAAGCCAGTTAAACCTTTGCTCTGTTGAGACACTAACGCAGGATTTAGTCTGATAACAAACCATAAGTGTGATAAAGGTGGTTTTATGAAATATGACATAGCACACTGATGCATGAACCCAGAAAGGCTTCGTGGGAGGAATATATAATCAGTCATGTCTTTTTGGATAGTACAATCTAATGTTACAGATACATTGGTAAAGAAGGGTTCCAACTCATAATATAATAATGTAGTTTAATCTGAACTTGTATTAAGAGGTACCTACTGTATGCTCTTACAATTTCCAGTTTATTGCAGCATGGACCAGGTGTACTGTATCAATAAAGAGGTCATGCTGACAAACTGGCTCCAATGTCACAGACATGTTGCATTGGCTGGTGTTATATATCAAGTTATGTTTATGAGGTCGACAGACCGCTTACAGAAATATATATTTGAAGTTCACAAGTGTATTATCCTTTTGAAAAGGTCCGTTAACATGTAAATGAGCACCAAAAATATACTAACTAAACTAACTAATAAAACAGAGCATATAATCCAGATCACAAAATAACATAAAGTATACAGTACATATGGTATATAACGCCAAACTGCCTTCAAATAAAACAAAGTGTATACACACAAGCCATTACAACCCTTTTGTAGACTCTATAAATATAAATTTCACTGTAACATTTCCAATTATAAACACACCTTATACTTCTCCAAACAAAATGTCACAGCTGTTAATCCATCAAGCTAGTGTTTATTTTCAATCTGTATCATGGAGGAAACCCCGAGCAGAGCGAAACACACCGGGAACACATCAAACCAGAGCGACGTCCGGCAGATGCACCGACAGTTTACAACGACTGAGAGACCCGCGTGAAGTTAATCACATCTGCGGCCTATGAGTCATTTGCCACACACAATACTGCAGTATTTATCTCTCTCATAACAGCCCATTGCAGGCTAAAGTTCAGCATGTGAAGAAAAATGCAAGGCTGAGTCAACAAAACAATGAGGGGGAAAAAGAAGTAAAGGACTAAAAGGCACGCCCACACTACTACTTACTGCTGATGCCCCGAAATGTCGTCCTTTGCTTTTGCACCAGTTCACATGCGATCGTAATTAGATATTGTCTGCACAAGCCTAAACAAGGTTGGGATCAGTGCTGTTCCACTGCTTAGACACTGCTTACAGTAGGTGTATCCCCAAGTGAAGCACATTTATTATGACTAATATGTTTACTTGCTTTACTTGCATGTTCAACCCTGTTTCATTACATTGTCTGTAGTACACCACGCTAAGCTGACGTAACTCAATAGGTGGCCTATGGGGAAAGGGAGAAACACAGGTTAGAACAACAACCCTGAAATATTTCCGTGATCAAAGCTGGATTTTAATACTCAAGCAGGAGATGCACTTAGTTGTTTTAGCTTACAATTAACTGACAAATGTCAGTGTGGAAAAGGCTCTTGGTGATATATGAGCACCACCTGTTTGTGTGGATTTGTTGATCCCTGTGTGCATTAATGCAAAGTAAGTTATAGTGTCGCAGTCCTTAATTTCATTATATTAATCTGTTACTAGCACCTTATAGTCTGGTTCGACCTAACGCTATTTTGATTGCATAATGCAAGACCCACATGGTAACTGCATGCTACAGTAGGTGATTGGCCGCATGGCGTGGCTGGGTCTCAAGGACGGACATGTGTGCCGTTTTGGAGTGTCAAAAGAAAAATATTGACTTCATGTGGATCTTGCTGACTTCCCTGTATTGGACTTTATCTCCACAAGTGTCAGTCTTCTTTCAAAATACATATCTATACCCACTTAACTGCTAAAACTGCTGAATAAATTGTAAACAAATTCCCTTAGTCAAATGCAAATGCAATGTACATTGCTTAGATGCAGATTATTGTGCGGGCATAAAACGAAATGAATGCTGGGAAGTTTGTGTGCGTGTGTGTGTGAATGGTAAATGGACATCAATTATATAGAGCTTGTCTAACCTTCCGGCCACTCAAAGCGCTGTACAGGATTGCCTCACATTCACCCATTCACACACCCATTCATACACCGATGGTGATTGCTGCCATGCAAAGCACGACCAACCACCGGGATAGTTAGGGTTGGGTGTCTTGCTCAAGAACTTAAGAGTTAAGTGAAAAGGTCCACCAAGTAGACAGTAGCCATTAGTGATAGGTGGGTCATGGTTGTGTACAACCTGCACCCACCCAACCCATTATGAGAGCCAACCCGCACCGCCCGACCCACAAAAAAACCCCGACAACTTCAGCATGTATAGCAATAACGATATAGCGCTACCGGTTTCTAATAAAAGGTGCATACACTGGCGCAGACAATAGCCTACTGCAGAGCCAATAAAGCCCTTATGCCTATTGTCTATAGAGGCAACAGCAAAGTGAGCAGTAGCCTTGCTAAACTAAGTCTATTTCATTTTTACGTTTATCTGTTAGCAATAGGCTTTGCTAGCATAATACATGATTGCATAGCTAGCCTATATGGAGTAGCACGTCTGCGTATATGCTAGTAAATAAAGGTTACGTAGGCTTTACCAACTTTATAGTTCGGTATGACTAATGCAGATTAGACAGCCAGGGCATGAGAGGATCTGCACTGCCACTTCAGTGAATCGTCTGTGCCGTAGAGCGTATGTGCGTGTTTGAAAAAGCAAGGATTGGAAAATCCCTGCAATGTTTCTGTAGATATTTATTAAGTATTTGTACCCGCCCACATACGCAATATTTTCTGATAAGCTTATCCAAACCCGCGCATCACTGGCAGCCATATACAGTACTGTATACTAGAGTACATTTGTTACTGAAGCTGAGTCTGGACTGGAGTAATGTCATCACTGTGGGTTTAGGAAGTACACAGTAACTTGTAAGACAACCTACAGGCTTCAGATTTAATTTAGAGTAACTAAAACTGGAATGCTTTGTAAATCATGCAAGTGCAAGCATTTAATGGAAATACAAGGAGTAAGTACCAACTATAGAACTGACACTAGATTCTGGAAGATATGCTTCCCCCACTGTCCTCTTGTCTCAAGCTCTTTCTCTCACCAACTGGTCTTACAATGAAGTCACCTGCTTTTCATTTGGGCCAGAAATGCACCGCAGGCATTCCAATCACTCCTTCCCCTCTCCCGCATGCCCTCATTCCCCTCTTCTTTGTGTGTGTTTCACCGCAGCGAGGTGGATCCCATGGAGGAAATCATTCAGAAGTGACGGGAGAAAAACCCTTCACTGAATTGTCTTGAGCATTGGTCGCATTGAGAAGAGAGCCGTGGCCTGTTGTCTTAGAGTAGCTGCCATGCATTGCTTTCCCTCTGTCATGCTTTGGGTAGGCTATACTACATTGATGGATGTTTTGGTGAACAGAGCCCATGACAACCATGTATGCAATATGAAAACCCTTTTTTGTATTATCAGTGTTCAACTGAATAAACATTCCAGTGGGATTTGTGTAATTAAATGTGTAATTTGATATATCTAGGATTCATTCCAACTCATCATCCACAAAAGAGAATACTTATTTCATCATCTCTTATCAGGACACATTCCTCAAGGATAAAAGTAAATTATTGATTTAATAATCTATGTGGCTGAGCTCTCAGAGTGTCTGCTCGGTTGATACAGAGTTTATTTGTTTGGTATCTATCTTCTCAATTTCATGTCTTGTCTTGTCATGTTGATATTATTTGTTTGTATTTTGTACTTTTCTGTCAAATATAAAGTTTATCTGGGTATCATACATATATAATTGTATATACAGTAAGTACTGTTTTATGACATTGGCTACTGCTACAGTACAATTTGAATACTAGCATTGATCCATATAAGCTGTACTAAACCTTAAGCTTTAAAAACATTTTTACAACAAATCCATAATAATAAACTCATAAATGCCATGCCTCAGATGTTTTATATTCAATCTCAGGGTTATGTTTTGACAAAACAAAACCTTGAACTTTATTTAAGTATATCAAGACATTGAGACTTATACAAACGCATGCCACATATGGAATGGCTACAGCACTAAAAACCTAAATGGTGGTTCTTGCCATTGGCATTTTTTAAGAAAGATAAAATAGATTTTTACAATACGACAGCAAACATTCAACAAAGGAGGGTACCATAGGGCTAGTACCTGAGAAGTAACACAAATGTCATATTTTTCTCTACTGGCATACAAACTTTATTATTTCAAAAATGCATATACTGTTACCATCTACTATGCCAGTTTGTTAAAAGTAACTACATTTATAACAACATTTATAATAACACATATAGGTATATTGTTAGTTTATTATTGTCAGACAAACAATATATTGAAATGTGTGTAGGCACAGTTAAAGGCAGGGCCAGTCATTCTTGCTAAATTCGAGCTCAAATCAAAACAGTATCGCTCTTCGGTCCTCTGCGGCGGCACCTTATGCGTCGAAATGCATTGTGAAGTAAAGCGCAGTGCTACGGCTTTGTTGATACAAGCAGTGTTTTCCACTTTGTTGATGTTTCTATTTACGGAGCCAGGGATGTGTAGAAGTATCCTGTTATTTTTTCAACACGCACAAAGAACGGTTAGCTAGCGGAATGCGAGGAGATATTTGTTGAATTTGATAAAAAGTGTATTACATTTAGCTTGCAATAGCTGACTATACCTTTAATGTTGATCTGATGTAGATTCTTTCAACTGGCATTATATTAGTGTAAGAGTGAGTAGAAAGAATTGTACACTTGTGGTGCAGCATAGCAGGGACCAATTCATGTTGCATAATATTGTCTGGTCTCTCACTGCAATCTATACATTAAGTGGTCTCTTTAAAGTGACAAACATCTACAGTAAGATACATAGATTGGCATTAACTGCTGTGTGTGCCTCTTACAGTAGGGCAAAATGTGTGGTTATGTTGATTACTGAAGCTTTGATATATGGTACAAACTTGAGATATTGTCATAGATATTGTGAAGCACTGGGTGACAACTACAAGTTTTATTTAAAATACCAGATTCAAATTTGGCCTAACTCTCTTCTGGCAATAAAGACATATTATTGTATGTGCAAAGAATGTTTTGGCTCATTGTGAAATTTTAGACACATTAGAGAAAATATGCATAACCATAAAAGGTGAATTCTTAGAATATCAGCAAAAAAAACAATGCATTGCTTTATCAAATGTCCCAATATGGGCTGATGCAGAGTCTGGTCTAATATTTAAAAAAAGTAAAAAGCATAGTGCAATCAACTGTAGAAACAGATTACACCCTGGCAACCACCTAGTACCATCATTGAAAACAAAACAACTGACCGAGCCCTGGCAACCAGCCATCAGCTATTATTTTCCTTCAGAAAATACACATAGGTAGTACAGGTTCAAGTTTCATGATTGTTTTTATTTCTTTCTTGTATTATTGTGTTATTAAAAACCAATATTAATACATTCCACTAAATAGAGTAAACATGCAGAATAAAATGGCATGCTTATAATTGTAGAATGTCGATTTACTATTATTACTATTATTATTATTATTATTATTTATAATAATATTCTTGTTATTCAACTGATATTCATCTTATTGAGACGATTATAGCTTCTATGGCCCCTTATTTTGGCCCCCACAGTGAGCTTCCTGTTGAGCTTTGAATCATATTATTAACAGGTCACCACAGGTCCCCACAACTCCCTAGACTGAAGCCATTGCTTCATTTTGTGTACGTCGCGCTCAGAACCAACTCTTCATGAGCAATATCATCTGTGTCAATGTACTCCCTGTTCACGGTTCATTATACAAATAGCCAAGCATGTGCAGAGTGATGTGCCATGAATAGTCGACTCGAATCAGTTATCAGATAAGAAAGACAAACCTTAAAACAACAAGGTACAGTAGCTTTGATTCTCAACAATGAATTGCACAAGTTATGATCATGATATGCCTATGCATGACTGGTACTAAGCCAAGCCATCGAACATAATACAATCAATTAAACATAGCAACTCTTCTGTTTCATAATTGTGTTGTGTGACCTGGGGTCTGTCCAAGGGGGAACATACACAAAACTCCCCAACTTTTTAATTGAGCAAGGGCTAAACTTTTTTGATAGGAGAGAGAAAAGTCCCTTTAAAATATGCCATTTTTCACGACATAATCAACAAGAGAGGAACACACATGTAGTGCAATGCTGAGGCAAGTACTCTAGCATGTGACCACACAAACACAAGAGTTAGGTACTACAGGGCAAGAATAATGCCGGAAAGCAGCAGCATGGCAAATCCATTAGAGTTTGCGAAGCCCTGGAGCAAGATAGAGCCAGATGTTACGATTACAGAAATGTTGGCGTATTTCAAAGAGGCCCCACTTGTGGAACGTTTCGACTTGAATTAAGGATAATTCTAGAAAATTGGATAAGGGTTAAGAGCAAAACAGCAACAGGCATCAAGGAAAAGAGGGTAGTGGGGGATACAACAGAGTGAATGACAAATAAGATGAAGCTATGTCTTATGGGGGAATGTACTGTTTATTTACACATCAATTTTCAAATTCCCGATTTCCCATTGAACAGAGGAAATAAAGTATGACATTTTTGGCTTGCACAGTGCCCAGACAGACACTGATCAACTCCAACCAACTTCAAATGTTGGATAAGTTTGCGCCTTATGTTAGTTGGTGTTAGTCGGTGGAGTCTTTAGAGTTTGACATGTCCAGTCAGGTCGGGCCTAGTTGTGGAAAGTCTGCAGTTTTCCAACAAACCACAACATACTGAGTGTGTTTCCTTTAAATAATAGCCGTGTACAATGTTAGCGCACACAATATTAATTGAAAGTTAGCCTAAGCTATATAACTCTCTATTAGCCTACACACTTCACTTCACTGTAATTTTATATTTAAATCCCTGGTTTCTGGACATAGGACAGCAAATAAATGCTGAGTTGTGGGAAGAGAAAACCCAAGGTGTTTTCCAACCACAATAGTATCATAATGTCAGATCAAATTGTTTGCAATTGAGATTAGGATATGACTAGTTTTTCACGTTGCCTTATCCAAGGTCTGAGTTGTCCTGTCAGTTATAATCTGGGATATTTAGACACGCGGTTGGTTTTATGAACATTCTGAAGACTGCAACCAATTACTGCCAACTTTAGAACGTTGGGGTCAGGTGGGCAAAGTCTGGGCAGTTTGCCAATGCCTTAAAATGTATTAAATTCGAAAGAAAACAATTAATTTAATTAGGTGTCTGAAGCAAATCCTGTAAGTTTTCTTTAAAATATAAATAAATGATGATTCAAGATCCTGCAAAGATAATGTTGAACCTGGGCTGACCGAGCATACGATATATACGATATATAAGCAATATTGAACATGCCATTTGAACTCTTAGTTCATAAAGTTAAGCCAAGGGTTAAGATTTACATTGGCATCAAACTTGTAGTGCTACCTTTTCTGACAACATTTTAACAATACTGTACCACCTGGTTAGATCAGAGATGCTTGGCCACAGTACATTTTAAATCCTCCCTCAAAGTCCTTGATCATTGAATACAATGGCCTTCAAGGGGCTGGTACAAATCCTGCTAATGCTTGTTGTTTTGTTTAGCAACAGTTTGGATACATTATTCATTTTTTGTTATTGACTCTGCAAGATTTTACGTAACCTAAACCCTTTATTTGGCCAATGTGGATTTAGAGGGCGTCTGATTAGTTTTTGCAGCCTTTTCAGATAAACCTGATGAAACTGTCCCTCAGAATTGTTTTGTATTTCATCAATTATTTATAAAGTTTGGAAAGAGCAGTGCTCTTCACAAGGTCCTTTTTCACAACCTTTTGTCATACCCTGCTTATTTGACCCTTTCTTTGCCAGAAGCATCTTTTGTAAATGTCCTCCTTGCTGTAATTTCCTGTATTACCCTCAGAATGTTATTTTGTTTGTATTCTGGAGAATCCCAGCATACCCAGGATTTCTCTACTCTTCTTTACTGGGAGATTGGCAAAGCTATATTCTTATCCTGGTTCTTAAGAGTCTTTTGTTTAGTCTCATTCATATGTTTCCTTCATATAGGCTTTCTGTCTGTCTCTTTGTTTCTCTTTTGATGCTCATCTGCCATTGCCTACAGCATGTGTCAGTAACAGCTTCTGCAGCTGTGCTTTCAGAGGTTCCTGAAGAGTAACTTTTTCCCACAAACTATTCATTCCAAGCTGTACCAGTGCAGTCTAACAGTAAACTGCATTAGGGAGAGTACTGTACCAGGGTGGATAATGATATAATCAGAAAAGAGGATTACCAGTCACACACACGCCAAAGTCCTATAAATTCTTTAGGCATTAGGCCATGTTTTAGGCCTAACTTTACTCTTAAGGAAACTCAGATGAATTGATGAAAATTGTCAGAACTTGCTTAGTGGCTCTCTGGCTGTATATCATCAACATAAATAAGGATGCCGCTATCCCAAAAGTTCAGAGTGTGCCCGCCCCCTCGAGTGAGCGCACATTGTAATACATTGCTCTGATGCAGTCAATCAGTGACCCAGAGCTTAGCTGGGGAGCTTTGAGATCCTTTTACGACCCCCTCTCTTCACCTTGTCTCCTGCTTCGCAAAAGAAAGAATGGTAATTAACCGATGAAGAGCGCCGTAAGATTATCCGGTTTCTGTGCCAAGAGCTCTGGCTTTGCCGGTGATGTGTGTTCATGTCCCAGAGGACTATATGTGAATGGGCAAGAAGGAATCTCAATGTTCTATTCAGATACTATTTTCTAAAAGATTTGCTGCTGCAGCATGTGTGTTGTCTTTGCGTGGCAAGGGTTGCTTTCATTCACGGATGTCCTTTCATATCAGCAATGGGATGTGAGGGGGAATTGGGGAAATATGAGAGAGAAATATGTTCAGTAAGAGCCCTTGGGCACTACTTTCATCAATGGTATATGTACACATATGCAAACACACATCGTTCACTACTGACCGGCACACAGCTCAGAGGGCACGCAAGTAGTGAACAAACATCCCCACACTGTGAACGCATGGCAGATTAAATTATACAAGAGAAAGCAAAAATAGCTGTCCCAACCTGCCAGAGAGAGAGAGAGAGAGAAAGAGAGAGAGAGAGAGAGAGAGGGGGGTGGGGGGTGGGGGTGGGAGAGAGGGAGATGGAGAGAGAGAGAGCGAGAGAGAGGGGGGGGGGGGGGGGGGTGGGAA
>JAODUK010041253.1:0-20705 GCA_027564635.1 Typhlichthys eigenmanni
ACTACACACAATACAATAGATACTGTAGGAGCATGCAGTAACTACACACAATACAATAGATACTGTAGGAGCATGCACACTACACACAATACAATAGATACTGTAGGAGCATGCAGTAACTACACACAATACAATAGATACTGTAGGAGCATGCACACTACACACAATACAATAGATACTGTAGGAGCATGCACACTACATACAATACTGTATCTGTAATGTACGTGATATGGTACACTATAGTAGAAAGCGCACAATACAATAGAGCAAGCAACAACAATGTAAGTACAGCAATAACACACTTACAGTGCACTTAACAGCACTCAGGCTTGACAGTATGTATGGTATGCTTTACCTCTCCCACACACACACACACGCACACAGCCATGTGAAGCACGCACCTATGTTTTCCTCTCTGAAGGTTGGTATGACAGAGGATCCAGTGAAACAGATTTGGTCATCGTCTCTCGTCGCCATCGCATAGGCAAGGACATGGTCTTCAGGAGTTGCACAAATATCATCTTAAACATGTCTCTCCTTGACCTTGACCCTCCTTTTCCTCTTCCGTCACGCGTTTGCGGCTGTATTGTTCCTAAACAGGTGTAGTGACCCATGTCCCTTTTATCTATCTATCCTGACGTTTCCACCTGGGGAGTTGTGTGATAATTGTGTTCCAGCTGTGATGACGTCCGTTAATGATGTTGAATGCCAGTGCGTTCTAAATGTGCAGCCAATGATAAATTAAGAGATTGGTGTAGGCAGTTAAGCGCAAATATTTCATCAAATCTGAATCATGTGAAAACAAGAGAATTGTGTTCATTGTTTTGTGTGCTTTGGGAAATGGAGCTGTCCTATGATGGAGTGTGGGATGCTTAGTTACTGTAATAGGCCTAGTAATGGTGTGAGGGCGATCGAGAAAAAAGGCAGCATAGCCGCCTGATAAATGAGGAAACCAATAAATGCATAGCTGAAGTCTTACCGTCTTACTACTAATATAACTAAAACAGCACCATAGAAACAACGATAACCAAGCAGAGCACTCAAACAGAAAATAAACAACAAAAAATAATCATAATTATTATTATAACAGTAATAATACATATCCCATCCCAGCTGTAGAAGAATCTCACCAGATCAGACAGCAAATGTCAGAAACAGATGACAGTTTCACATTCTGTTCTGTCAATCAACCTGACAAGTAAAGGTATGTGTCACTTCCTTTTCTCTCGGGCCCGTTTGAAGATGAAATGTGCCACTTGGTGGAAAACTGGGAAATCTGTTAAAGTGGTCGCATAAGGCCAGCAGTTCCTGCTTGTATGATAGTGTTAGTGTGTGTGCTTTGCTCTGTGTATTCCTGTATTTGTATTTGCTAGTGTGTGCATGTGTGTGTGCACGCATGTGTGTGTGTATGTTAGGGGGCGTTGTGTGTGAATGTGTGGTGTGTTTTGTGATAATGCAGTGTTTCCCATTGCTAGTTACTGTATTTGTGTTTGTGTTGCACTGTGTGCCCAAGTGCGTTATTGTGTGTGTTAGCGGCTGCGTTTGCTACAATGCGTATTACTGTCTGTGTGTTCCTGGGTGTAGTAGTGTTTACCCTTGTGTGTGCCTGTGCGTTCATGGGTTTGTGTGTGTGTGTGTGTGCAGTTTTGTGTGTTATTCTGCCGTCACACTGAATGCATCAATACGTTAATCTCCTTCACAAGAGCATTCATTTCAAATGATGGTCCTTGAGTTTTTCGTAATCGTGCATTGAAAACTCGTGCTTTAATGAACTAACTGCAGTTGTTTATCTCTAAAAAAACGCAAATGGAACCTGCGCAGCTGAGAAGTGAATACAACACGGAAGTACCACACCCCGCCGTTCATCGAATGGCGTTACAGGTGAGGGGTGCTGGAAAGATGACGATGGCCAGAGTCAGCACAGCGTGGTGTTCAAATCCGTTCTTGAGAAAAGCTATGGGTGATGTCATGGAGGGTTTGACCATGTATATGTACATTATGTAAATAACCTAAAAAAAAATGTATTTGTATTTTAAAGAGATTTCACTATTGATGACAAAGTTCATGCAGCAAAACAATATTGCAACATTATTGCAGAATCATTTAGTATGCTGGTAGAGCAAAATATTTACTATGCCTTTGTTTTTTGATAGCAAACATCTAGAAAATTACATTGACCTTTCTTCTTTGAAGCCTAACTCTTTTTGTTATCCCCCAGCTTTTAGTGGAGTTACTGTAACAATTATAGCCAGCCGAGCTGTGTGGCAGTGCATACTGTAACATTTTATTATGCTATAAAGGCACACTCTGATCTTTTAAAAAGTCCTGCTTATGATTACCAATCTTTGTAAACTCATATAGTGTCTGTACATGTACAGTACAACTTAAAACTATGTGACTTACAATAAACATTGTGAGATTGTATTACATTTTAGCAATCTAAAAGTGATTTAATGTAAGCCCAGAAATAGTGTGTACAGTATGTGTTTATATGTGTTCTTTGGTGCGTTTGTGCATTAGGAATTGTAAGTGTGCATTCCTGTTGACTGTTTTATTTCCCTGGAAACTTCCAGACCTCCCCTGTATCTTTAGAGAAGCATGGAAAGGAGTCCTGACTGCAGCGTTGGCAGAAAAACCACTAAAATACAAGACTCTTTGTGAATTGTTCCTCGGCAGGAGCAGAGTGCATGCTGGGAGCCAAGCAGGGCTCCAGATTGCTAAATGCTGGCGTCCTGCCGCGGAGAGTTAAGACGAACAACAGTACAAGTCTTGCTGTCACCACGGCAACATCTGCCCATGTCTTTCTTCTCCTCTTTAAAATGGGAAGAATGAAGGTGGAGATAAGCAGAAGTCTTCCTCGACTGCACATCAGCGGTTATTGTTACAGCACTCGCCAGTGTTTACATTACCCATAAGCCTGCCTGCACTGTCTGTCGAAGCCAATAAAGCTTCACGGCTCTGAATCCGGGCAACACGGTATGCTCGTACTGGTCAGCGTGGGACCGAGTGTGGAATTTCGATCTTGTCGAGTCACCATGGTTACTAGCAAGGTCCGCTTGTCCGCTTAATCTTTTGCTCCGAAGTGTGATGATGACGTCTTTGCCGGTTGGAGGAAAAAAACAAAACAAAAAACTCTCTTCTTTTTCATCTCCTCTGCGGTTACAGTCAGCAGCAGTGGAGAGTTTATTTTGGGAGGAAATTATAGAGGTTTGAGTCCTGCTGATTTTACATCCCCTCTTTTACACCATCCAACCTGTGTGGTTTCAGCAGGCTGTTACGAGCAATGTGCAACCTTGGCCGAGAGGCCGTGGAAGAGACCTGCCACTGGCTAACCCAACAGGAGGACCTGACACAGAGAGATAGTGTAAAAATAGAGAGATGGCTGTATTGTCATTATTAAAGACCCAGCCTCTTCACAAACTAACCAAAAAAAACAACAACAACAACATCGCCCCCTGTCCGTCTGTCAGATGGATTAACAGCATGCCGCTAATCGCTGGTTTGATTTGTCTTATTACCAGACGCTCCTAATGGGAATGAAGCCTGCAGATCAAAGGCAAGAAGCCATTACTGGAAATCATTACGATTTACACCCAAAATCTGCTCAGAACCAGAGAAAGAACAAAACCTCATCTTCTCAGAAAGGAAACAACACAACTAATCCTGTTTGGAGGGGGGCACATGTTGGTGTTGCTGTGGAGCAACAAGGAGTAAAGATTAAAGACTTAATAATATATTTATTAATAATCTATCTGCAGGTTCCCCAGGCGGGAGGGATTACACAGATACTCCGTTGTTCGCTTCACAGAGGTGAACCAAGCGCTCCCGGACGTTCTCCCGACGGAGCTAAAGGATCCTTCCGATTGTTCTGAGAATGTCACATTTTGCAAACTTGTTGAGCAGCTCGACTCTTAATTGTGTAAATTTCTTTGTGAACCAATTTGCATTAGGTATCGTGAGTTGTTTCCTGTTCAGGGCATGGGGCTTTCATCCGTGCAAAATACCTGAGCAGAATTTGTGTTTTCTCTCTGTTGTATAGTATGTTCTTGAAATTCCTTTTCAAAGGAACTATTTTCATGCTATATTCCTTCTATCTGAATGCACATCGCAGTGGTGTAATTGTGCAATGCTTATGCAGGCACATTCTTTGTGTGTGTACGTGTGTGTGTGTGTGTGTGTGTGTGTGTGTGTGTTGCAGACCGATTGTAGCAACACCACCCTCTTGCGGCCACACATATCATAATGTTCCTTTAAAGTCTGCACACACAGGAGTATAAATCTGCAAAATACGCTGATGACATTGATGTCTAGATGCTGCTGTATGTCTGTATGCGACACACATGCTAGAGGCTGAACAGAAAGGTAGCTAGCTGTAGAAGGTTTAAAAATATGCACAACTGATTTGGATATTTGCACATTAAACTGAGCATGCTTTTCTGACCATCTTGTAAGAACAGGCTGTGGGCAGAAACTACCTAATAACCGCTGCTCTGATTGGCTGCCCTGTTGAAGCAGTGGGTGCTGAGGCCTCAGTGGAAGCTTGCGGAATCACATGCTTTCATAATCTACAACTAGGGCATATATTTATTTTGACGTAGTAGATACAGTGACCAACTGCTTTCATGTGGAACGGAGAAATAAACAGAAAGAAACAGCCCTTTAGATCATTTGAAGAGACATTGAGCTAACAACTGAGAAGCTTAATGTAACTCAAAGTTGAAATAGGCTCATGTACTGTACTGTTAACGCCTGGTTTAGGTGTAATGTTGTCCCAAATTGCGTATAAAACCAAGGCATGGTATGTATGAACTAGAGATGACACCGATACGATACTGAGATCAGAAATCGAACCGATACTGACTTAAATATCTGGATCTGTATCGGTGATAATTGGACAGTTGTAGCCGATCCATGGGGCTGATCCAATTACATTAATTTACACGTGTAGGTCTACTGTTAAGCATCAGCCATGTCTAACCTACCCAGGCCACATTATCAGCAGCAGGTTTATAAAATGCATCCAAGTCCTAAAATAGAGATTGGCTGTCATTTACTGCGCAATTTAACTTAAAACTTTATTTAACACTGGAATCGGATCAGTACTCGGTGTCGGCCGATACCCAAAGTGCCGGTATCGGTATCGGGACTGAAAAAACTGGATTGTGCCATCCCTAGTATGAACACAGCACACAGGGCTAAGAGTATAGGGAAAACAATGAGTGGATTTGATCGCTTGTGCCCGGTAATAAAAAAGCCTTTCCTTTGTTTGCCATTTAATGTTTTCTTCTTCCATGTCCTTATGAGTATCTACGGCATTCATTGAGTTTTTATAGTTGCCCAAACAAATATTATTTGGGGTGGGGGTTCAATTATGTTATCTATAGGTTTGATGGTACATCATAGACAAGTAGGTTATTGCTAAACTTTTGTTTTCTATTTTCTGAGAGTCGGCAGTTTCCATTGCTTTCAGGCGCCATGGTTACATGGCCGTGCCAATGCGCTGAACAGCCGCAATCAGCCGAATGTTTGGTACATCCAATATTAAATGCAAAAGCACAGTGCATTTCCATCGTATGACCATTGTCTGTTTACGCTGCGCTCACTAACGTATGCAGATGAGGGCCTGTGTGCAGAAAAGGGGTGATAGATTTGATAACGATAATATGGTTAAATTATTTGATTTTAGTGGTGTTTTCTTGTCTTAACAGGCCTACCGTATGTTATGCCTGTCAAGTGTAATAAACAGAGAATGTCAATACACTAAGCTGAACAAGTTAGACTCATTTTAATTTAGATATTGTACAATTTACCCAGCCAGCAGTAGAATCTTTCTAAAGTCTCTTGGAGACTTTCACAGGCAACACAATGTATGCCAGGGACAATTTCATCACTACACTTTCTCACAGAAACCTCGGAATGTCTGTGAACAACAGATAGCGTGTGGATCGAAGCGGCTATATATCTTAACAAAATGAACATTGTTACGCTGTAACAACAACAGCTGGTAATATAAACAAAATTTTATTATATCATAATATACACAACAAATTTGATGATGAGGGGGAGAACAGCCTACAGTCTGTATAGAAATGACACCTTCATATGCCTAGAGGTTATATGGAAATAACACCTTTTTAGGCCTAAAGACTATATGGAAATGAAACCTTGTTAGGCCTACAGCCTATATGGAAATGTTGTGAATATAAACATGCAACTTTTTCATTGGTAAACACTATCATTGCAGTATTCCTGAAATCATCAAAAGTTCCTGCAGCAATAGAAATACTGTAACACTGAAATGTAAGTGTTAAGCAATAGGATAACTCTCCCTTGCACATTGTGGAGTTGTGTGGCCTTATGGGTAACCAAAGGAAACCGATGTAGTTAGTCTGAAAATGTCTCTCTCCATGTTACCTGTGCCCGGGTGCATTCTGGGTAACAGATCTTAGCTGTGTGTCTGTGTGTGTGTATGTCAGATGAACCCAGGCAAATCTATAGATAGTTCATCTGCAGCACACTGCGATATTCTGAGAAATACTTCCTCTCTTCTCTTTTACCTCTGTCCCGCACTTCCTCTCATCCCTGTAGCAGGCGATTGCCATGTTCTGCTGTGCGGTATCGCTTCCTAAAGCCCTGAAACAGGAGAGGGAGAGGATGTTCTGAGAGGAAGGGTTCTTGTGACTTTCTGTCTTTCATTAACACATACAGTATTCACTGTCTTTCCTGGCTGGAGTGAATATTCTTTCTCTCTCTCTCTCTCTCTCTCTCTCTCTCTCTCTCTCTCTCTCTCTCTCTCTCTCTCTCTCTCTCTCTCTCATGGTAAAGCCAGCTGATTTAGGTTTGGGAGATAACAAGCTAATTAGCATAAAATTCGGTCTGAATCTGCATTTCCATGATTGTTATGACAGACATACCGGTTTGTTTGTGTTTGTTTCTGAAACTACAGATCACGTTCTTCTGACCAATTCCAAATTTCCATGTGTAAAAAAAAAATGGAATACCCTTAAGAGCATTACCAGAATACTAGGCTCAGCGGTTCATTCCATACTGTGCTATAACCTGACAGAGAGAGAGAGAGAGAGAGAGAGAGAGAGAGAGAGAGAGAGAGAGAGAGAGAGAGAGAGAGAGAGAGAGAGAGAGAGGTGAAAAGTGATAGAGATGATCTGCTCATGTCCACCACAGAAATTGAGAGAGAGTGTGTGTGTGTGTGAATAGGATTCGGGCAGATACCCAAGTGCATGATGGGATATATGAGCCTTGGCAGCACCTGATGTTAAAAACCTCCCGCAGCATTCCAGGAGATCAGAACTCATAACCCGGACATTTATGTCTGGAGAACACACTCACATGCACACACACATGTACACGCACATGCACAGACACACACACACACACAAACCCACAAACCTACACACAGGAACTCACATATACATCCATACACACACACAGAAAGAATATGACATGCCACACAGCTTTAAGACTCACATTTTTGTGAATGTGTGTGTGTCTATAGTATAAATAATAATAGTCACAATAATATTAAAATTCCCTGTGTAATTATGTTAGTGTATTTAACATACATTGTTTAAAAACCTGTATGAAATACTATAGGTAAAGTATTTATGACTTATTGGCCAGAGAGAGTGATGTAAAGGTATGCTCAGCTTTTGTAAGATATATTGTAAGATAAAGCAAATATACTTTTTGTCAAATTTACCAAATATCTTAATTAATGAATTATCTTACCGTTTTCTGTGTGTGCCAAAAAAAGAATCTACTACTTCTACACAACCTTGGGTTCGTAAATAGGAACACAAACAAAGTGGTGAACACTGCACAGAACAACAATGACACTTGGCTTTGTAATGTGTTTCAATGTGTGGGGCGGAGCGTCTGAGGGAGTTGGTTTTGATTTGAGCTCGATGTTATCAAAGCATTCTCGAGAATGTCTAACCTCCCTTTAAACAGACTTATCATCACACAATGCATTTTATATGACTATTTAATTTTTATATTACCATATGACTCAAAATACACTGAAATATGCATATACAGTATACATTAAAACACATATGCATGTCTGAGTCAGTGTCCTGTCTGATCTGCTCTGAGCAGACCGATAACCCTGTTATGACTCAATGAGATTATCAATTTCCAGTGGAGTCAGAGGCTCCAGATAGCGTCATGTCGCCTTGGCGACAGGGTAAGCAGTGCCTGTCAGGACAGATTGATGGAGCGTCTTATTGCTGGAGACACAGGGCCGTTTATAACGCTGTAATTGGAGCCAGGATATCGACGCCCCTCCAAGACATCCTTAACCCCCGGCCCCAGCCTTGCTCTCCCCATTCATACACACCTCGCACGCCCACAATAGCTCTATCTTTCCCAAGCGCAGCATTTTGTAAATCAGATTGTTGATTTTCTTTCCTGGGCTGTTCCCAGGGCTGCTTGTTAGCGCGGTTAGCGCTCTGCAGTCATGATGCTAGCCTGCTGGTGTATGTGTGTGTATTTAAATCCCACATTGGCTCAAATCACATGCTTTTTTTTTTTTTGCACTGGTGCTTCTTTAAAGCAACTTTGGAAAATTGAGCAGGGAATAAACAAAAATATGATCGGTTCAGACAATTAGGAGCACCTTGCACGTTTGGTTCAGTCTGGCATGGAACACTATTCCTGTATCAATTTTAGACTCCAGAGGAAGACAATATCTCCACTGTTATTATTGGTCTTGGTTTTACGACATTCTCCAAATGCAAGTAATGGTTTTACATGGTTTTACAGTGGTACACTGATCTCCTACATTTCAACTTGGTTCCACACTGTTCTCTTGCAGAACATATTGGTTCCACACTGTTCTCTTGCAGAACATCTTGGTTCTACAATGTTTTTCCTTTGCACTATCGTCTGGTTTTCCAGGATCCTCCACAGCCTGCTGATATTCTAAACATGGATCTCATTTTTTGCTCTTTTTCCTCTCTGCCTGGAGCTGTGCCAGGCGAGGAGTGCTGCCAGTTTTCATTCTTTTCCATTAGAGGTTCCCATTATTCCCTAATTTCCCTCCCTTGCTCTCTGAGAGCGTCTAGCACGAGGCAATCAGCCGCCGTTTAATGGCTGCCGCTTGCCCGATCCCAGTGAGGTTCTGACAGCCTAGCGGTGTCCCGAAATGAGGACACCTTCAGCTTCCGTGTTCTCCTCGCTGTCCTCCTTCACGACGGCCTGAATGGACGTCGTGTTGCTGTCGCTCGCTCTCCCGGGGTCCGCGGCGTTAACAACGCTGCTAGTCTTCCTGGAGAGACGGAAGGCAGTGAGCCGTCTCCGCGGTTACAATTGGATTTTACTGTTGAACTCCAGTCAGTGTTGTGTTCATTTATTCTCTACATAACTGTACATATCAGTTGGCGGGGAAATTCATTTACAATGCAGTGCAGGAGGCGTAGTGTAACACTAAGTTCACACACAGACGATAAGCGATGGAGACAAAGCGACCGGCTGCCGTTCATCTTAAAAGAGACAAGTGGCCACTCCTAGGCGGGGCGAAAATGGGTACTGTGCGATGCGACACGGCGGCAACCAATGGGAGTGAATGCAGCTATGCTGCCAAAAAGAGTCTCCTCATTGGTCGTCCATATGAGTTCTCAATCCCAACTCTGCCCTTTTGAGGACAGTTGTTTTTCTAAACATGAACAGCGATTTGAGGTGAAACATACGGTCCACTCTGGACTGTATTGAAGCATACCTATACATTAGGAGGGACCCACTCGTGTACAATAATAAAACTGTTACCTTACACTTTAGCACCACCAACAAGGATTTCTGTCTGTCTTTCTCTGGACCAGGTTGAAGATGAGCAGAGCCACGCTAAAAAAGAATTCGCTGACGTCAGGAAACTGCATATATGCTCTAAAAATAATCACAAGGAAGCTGTCAGCTGCCCTAACAGGTGCAGGAAGACTGACATATTCTGTAGGGGAGTCAGGGGGCTGTCACTCAAACAGGGTCTGCACATGCCTGAGGAAGGCTAACGCGCAAAATTAACTGTTTTTGACCCGCGCACGTTTCCCGCCCTTTCCACGACCGGCTGACTGTAACCGTATCTCCCTATCTGTGTAACAGTATCTCATTAGTGACATTGAGCGCAAAGCTGACCTGACCTGAAGCAAACAGTCTTCTCTCAAGACCACTACGGTATTTAACGAGCGGTGTGTGTTGTAATTATGTGATCACGGGTGCAGGTGTCAGATGTTCCCAGACCTTCTTCAGCTTCACCTCCGCTTCTCTTCTTCCTTATCTCCTCTCTTCCTGTGTGAGTGATAGTTTCTCTTTGTAGCGCTGAGCGGGGTTTAGTGGTTTTGAACAAAGTGGTTCTCAACCTGGTTGCATAACATACTTGTTTGTGTGGCTCAAAAAAACTGTTATTTTTTCGCCTAAACACACATACAGCACTGCACACACGCTCAAAATGTTGATACTGTACTCATCTGGAAGTATCAGTAGCTGGGTTTACATGGACACTTTTTTGTCTTTCCCAATGGAATCTTTCCGATTGACGGTTTCGGGTTACCTGTGAACATGGTATGTCACCTAATCGTGTCTGGTGTTTACATGCTGCGTCACAATTTACCAGAATAGATGTTAAACATGCACACCTTATCTAGATCATAATGTAATGTGTCCCCCACTAGCAAAAAGGCTAAAACCGGCTAGCATCTAGTTATAGGCACGTTGGTGGAGTGAGGCTATTTGTGTGACTTTACTCCCTTTCATTTATACGTGTCACAATTGTTTTGTCCAGGCTTTGTAGAATGGCTGTGCAGAACATCCTGCCAGTAGCGTAAGACAAGGCATGAGTAGAAGAACGCACCGATGAAGCAATCAGGTTTAACCATTTACGTGGTATTCTTCTTTCAATCTGGTTATGGAACGGGAAATTTAAATTGGGTTGGGCCTTTCTCTTTCGATTGAGGTGTTTATATGGAGCATCGTCTTTCGGGTTGGGCTTTGAACCTGATTACAATCGGAATACTACTGTGTGTCTGGCTAGCGTGGTCAACAGTGGGTAGAGCGGGGCGACGGCTGATTCAGAAGTCACTGGTTCAAACCACGCTATCTCATGAGCAAGTGTCGAGGTGTCCTTGAGCAAGGCACCTAACCCTAACGGCTCTCTGTGGTTCGTTGGTGCCTTGCAAGTCTGATGCCACCGTCGGTGTGTGAATGTGAGGAAACCCTGTACAGGACTTTAAGTGGTTGTAAAGGTAGAAAAGCTCTGTATGAATGCAGTCCATTTACCATCGTGTTAACCTATTGGAAGATCTCCAAGATGGCTCCAACAGGTTTGCTGAGGAGCACGCACCACTTTAGACCGCTGTGATCTCCTCACACGTAGGTGTCGCGAGCTCGACTACAAGCAGCTCCCAACACAGGCAAAAGCTCCGGAGAAGTCTAATTATGGAGCGCCGGAGGATCAGCTCCAACCATCTCATCCACAACGCAACAAGGGTCAGACACGTTATTTGCAAAATTATCACCCCGACCAAAACAGCGCCTCTGCTTCAGAGAGGTTTAACACCGGGGGGGTTGGCCATACTATTATCCTGCCACAGGGGCGCAGGAAGATTATACCCTGCTCCCCCAGCAACGAGCTCTCCAGGCTCGTTAATACGACTCCAGAGGTGGGCTAATTGGTTCTTAATTAGCACCGTCAGCCCTCCAACAGGCAGGAGAACAGCTGCAGCCAGCGAATGCACACAAAGGCAGAGAAGCAGGGGGACTCTGGCTTTCAGACGTGCTTGTTCTGTAATTGTGAGAGGAAGAGGGAGGATGGAAAACACTACGGCAACACGGCAGGACAAAACCCTCTGCTGTGAATTATAGATTTAGAGAAGATACGTCCCTCTATCTCGCTGCTTCCCTCTCTCGCCTTCTTTCTCTCACTCTCTGAGCTTCAGAAACAGATTTGCCCATGAAATGTTAAGTGGGCAGATGGCAGCCAGACTGAACGCAGATCTCAGACCAGTGTCTGTGTTCAGACCTACACTCGTTATGTATGGTCATGTAGCAACAGCTTTAGAGTGGCTCGAGTGTTTACACTGGTTTTGTTTAGCCGCAAAGATTTATTTTAATGGCGGCTCAAAGGGAAAATATGTGACGTGTTTCTTGACAGGGTCTCGGAGACAGGAGAGAATTTTCAAACGGTATGAAAATCATATTATATAATGAAATGTGACAGTGGATTCTGCAGTAACATTAGAAAGGCCAAAGCTCACATCAACTGATGACAGGCTATGTTAAATTAAGTTTTAATTAATAGCAGTTCACTGGCTAAATACTGATTATTGACTGGGATTGGTTAGATTCAGGTTATAGTCTAATTGGTTACAGGACTGTACTGACAGCTATATCGCTAGTTATTAGCAAAGAAATCAATATTCCCTCCCTGTTTCATATTTCACTGTTGATTGTATATGGTTGACATTGTCAACTGATCTCCATAGTAACCGTTCTTATTGTTCATTTGGGCTGATGAGGAATCTATTTGTGGACTAAACAACAATAATCTTTAATGCTGCAGTCCCAAGCCTCATAGATGCTCCACAATATTGTTTCTGACAAGCCTGTCTTTGAAACACATTAAAGACTTCCCAGATTATTACAAATGTAAAATCCATCAGCGATGGCTCTGTTCTCCAGAGCATCCTGCTCGCATTACAGGTGCCACAGCTCATAAACTCATCACGCCGGCAGCCTCTCCCACATAATGAAAACGTGTCGACAACAACATCGAGACTTAGCGCCGACCAGGGAAACGTCACAAGGAGCCGAAAAACACTGATAACGACAATCAGGGATAGCGATTAGACAAGCTGCGTGAACGCAGAGGAGCTGTAGCACATTAGACAGGGTTCGGCCTAGCATAGCCGGCAGTACGCCAAGGTCAGAGGTCACAGCAGTCGTGCCACATGGGTCAAATGGAGCAGCTTCTCCGCGCTGGTATAATGACCTCATTAAGGCCAGAACCTGAAACCTGCTGCACTTCCTGACTACAGAGACACCTTGATACAGATTAGTATAGAAACTGTTTTTGATCGCCTTAACTAGCTCTACCATCATTATGAAACACCCTTGACTTCAACGTCATCTCACTAACTCACACTGCCTTTAGTGTTACTACTATAATATTTACTTACTAGCACTGCTGTCACCCTACCATGTATGAATGGGTAAATGTGAGGCAAGACTGTACTGTACAGTGCTTTGAGCAGCCGCCAGCCAGTAGGTTGAAAAGGTGCTTTATGAATGCAGTCCACTTAGCATTTACTACTACTCATCATAGCTACTTACTGTAGTGCCCTAGTGCCTTCCCTGGGACAAAAACTGTTTGCCAAAACTAGCTAGTAAGTAAATATTTGCGTATTCTGAGTAATATGGAGGAGCACCTCGAGGGAATTCAACGTGTGTTCTCTGCATTATAGTACAGTATCTCTATCCTTGCCGTAAAACCAGAAACACTATAGTCCATGAGCCAGCGCCTGAAAATTCACCAACAAATATCATCTGGGTGGGCAAATTCTAGTTATGATTTTTTTACTTGCTAGGCATCTCTAGTTCAGTTTTGTCATGATAACGATTGTGGGCTGGTATTTTGCATATCTGTATGGTGTTTTTGTGATTTGATTTGTGATTTTGTGTAGTAATGTTTAAGGTTCAAAAGTACCTGAAACAGTTGCTTTTGCTATCTATACTGTGTTGTTTTCAGCATTTTTAGGATGTGTTGGGTTATTTTGGGTATTTTAAAGTTATTTGGCATGATTAAAATTAGGGCTGTCGCGATAAGCGCAATTTTTTTTTTCATGAGCCTAGCCCATCAAATATGAATTTTCATTTAGAGAATGTGTGCTATTGAAGCGCACATTTCTCCCATCCTTGGTTGTAGGCGGTTGTAGCCTTTGGGAATGTATGTATTTACAACACTTTACAACAGTTTGGTCGTAAACTGCAGATGCACACGCATACTTCTCGAGTAATTATTTCCATATATTGTGGGAAAGAAAATTGAATAGATGTACCTAACATTTTTGGTTGTTAAAACAACCCAACAACTTAAGCCTTCACTATTTTCTGTCTACAATGATGCTAAGCCAAGGTATGTAGCTTAGCGCAACATAGGCTTTTGATCTTCCGCTATTTCACATGCTTTTAATTGGTCATATTTTCCATTTTGACATTTTGATCAAACATGCGCCAAACGTGATTGCATACATGCAGTTTTTTGACTATTATGAGGGCAGTTATGGCTTTCTCCCCATTAATGTCAATACAGTCTTCCTAAATAACTGCCCGGGGTGTTTCAAAGATGGCTGCCGAGTGGCAAGACTTGCCTAGAAGGATTTTGGTAACACCATTGTGCTATCGACTGAATAGATAATGTTGTGTCCTTAACACCTGGCGTGATTGGCTGAGTCAGAAGAACAAAGACTCCTTAGAGCGAGTCTTTCATCACTGCAGAGTCGAGGGTGACAGAGGTCTTCTTCCCCTCATCACACGACATCTCTTAATGGAAGCGCCGGCCTTTGACCCAGCAGATTGCATGCTTTCTGGGAGTGATTATGTGGCGATGAAGACACGCTTTTTATGCCCGCTCGACCCTGTCAGGCTGCATGACGGGCAGTGCCATGGCGTCGCTGAAAAGATCCGTTCCCGAGGGGATAATTGGCGAGCGACGAGGTCGCATTTGATGGGAACACACTTTGCAAATTCGTCCTGCCACAGTCGGTGGAAGTGGTGTGCTATCACAATCAAACGCTGCTGAAATGGCTTTTCTGTTGCTGTGTCGCCATGTGCTGATACAGGGACTTTGATTTTAACTTCTCTATAAACATACTGTATGTGTATATATACTGTACATGTATATACATACATATATGTGCTTATTTTATATTCAACATAAAAAATAACTTGTCTGTGTCCCATTCTGGTTGGTGTTAATACTATATGTGTGTACAGTCCGGTATAGCGTACAGTGGTTTATTCACGCTGTGCTGAGGTCTGAGAAGCTGTTAAGGTTCTTCCCAGAACTGGCTGTGGGGGTGCGCACACACTCCCATTAACCCAGACACACACATTGCAGGCAAAATGTCCAGTCGTTTCGATGCTTTAATGTTAAGACGCAGCGGTCCACCGCATGGGGGATTCGCCACCTGAACTCTGCAGTGTTTCTTCTCTGAGGGCTATGAATTATTAATGCTCACAGTCAAACACCTTGGTAGGCTGCAAGCTTGCAATGGTGAAGAAATCCCTGACATTGGTAAGATTGGGGCCTCTCAGAGGCCCTCATAACCTCTGATGGAAACAAACCTGAGTTAGTTTTCTCAAAGAAAGACTCAAGTCGTCAAATGTGTATTTTTTCCTGTGTGCTATAGGAATGCTGAAGTAGGATTGTGTGTGTGTGTGTGTGCGCGTGTGCATGTACTATCTTTGTGATTGAGGATAGTGTTAGCTTGGTTATGCTTACAGTAAATCGGCCATTGGTTCAAATTGGATGATTTTGCTGCACTACAACACCATGGTCATTAAGCACTGTATTGATCCCCGAGGGGGAAATTCAGGTAAGAAAGGAAGATGTTTATAATTTAAGATGATTATATTAGATTATTAAAATATAAATGTATGTACAAATATAATAGTCTATAAACACAGCAGCCCTAGCAGATTGCATGTCTCTGTTGATCCATTAGAATAACCAGTGTTATTGTTGTTGCTCAATGTGTCACCTCTCTCTCTCTCTCTCTCTCTCTCTCTCTCTCTCTCTCTCTCTCTTTTCTGGGATATTGTATACAATTTGATGCGTCAGGGAGCCGCTATTAAAATGTGGGAGACTCCCGGAATTTCCGAGAGAATTGTGATGATGAGAGTTAGCAGTTAAGTCCTTATTGTGTAAATCAGGTTTTTTTCTTGCTTGTATACTTGCTATACCACATGATAGCACTAGGTTGCTGTATCTAAAATGTGGTAGAATGTAAAATCTGAAACTCCAGATCAGCAGTGAAGGGCTTTATGTAGCAGACATTCATAGCAGCCATTTTAAAATTAAAACATGGCAAATAAGTTAACGCTTTAACCCCATGTCCACCAACGTGTACATGTTCTTTTTTTTCTTACGGAAGCGTTATTTTTCAATTGATTCCAATGGGAGCACCGCATTTTTCCAGGCTTCTAAAAACGCCATGAGCAAGGCGTGGTGGAGAGCGTCTTTTCAAGTTTGGGTGAAACGCCGCGGTCATCACTGTCATTGTTTCTCCGGCCGTCCAATCGCAGCGGTGAAGGGGCGGGAAAAATACTAACAGCAACCGTCACATCCTGCTTCTTGCACACGACAGCAACAATGGAGAAGTTGATAGTCAGATGATATCCCCGGACTACCACAACAATACTAACACGAAAAATAATGTCCATTTGCAACATATGAATTCCCAGGAATCCCAGGTATCACAGCAACCAAAGCATAATGCTGAAGAAACTGCTGCGCTTCCAAAAGTGCTTCCTAGCGCTGCCAGTTGGGTTTTTTCAGCAGAGCGACCGGCGTTTTCAGATGAGGAAAAAAGCTTTGGTGGACACGCGGCCTTACAGATGTGCCACAAACAATGTATAACTGTTTATTGTTGTTTTAATACATTATATTAAAAAAGATGAAAAGAGAGTGAAATATGTGGCCATTAAAAGGCAGGGTTAGTTATCCTCGAGCTTTGAGCTCAAATCAAAACCGTACCCTTCCGTAGCACCGCCTCACACATTGAAATGCATTGTGAAGCAAAGCGTACTACGGCTTTGTTGTTGTTTTGGGGTTTGAGCCACTTTGTAATCTGATACTCCTACAGGGCTGTGTAGGAGTTATCAGCACGCACACGGTAAGACAGCAAAATGCAAGCAGGTATTTGTTGAATTTGACAAAAAATGTATTAGCTTATAGATAGCTTGTGATAGCGGACTATACCTTTATTGTAACATAACTTTATATGTACTGTAAGCTTTTCTTTAATTAACAAGATATGCCAAGTAGCAGGCGGGCAGAATGCATAGCAGAAATCGGGCAATCCCAACCACAACCTTTTACGCTACCTTGTCCATAGTGTTGGGCTGTCCTGGGATCAGCGTACGGAGCGGGACGTGGCACTTACTGTAGTATAAGCCAGGGTCCTGTCTGTCTTGCAGCACTTACAGGAATTGAAACCATTAGCAGGACAACATCCACAAGCAGCCTGGACAAGCCGCCGTAGAAAATGGAACAGCGGTGATCCAGAGAAGCGGTGGAACTCTCTGGAATCATGCTTCATTACAATAAGACGAACTGACAGTCACGCAGGGGAAGCAAAATAAGAAGAGAATCGTTGCCGTTGGGGTGGTGGTGGGGGGAGGGGGGGGGGAGCGGAGGAAAAACTGAACAAATCAGCTGTGATTGGCCGAGGGTCAGCCAACCGCAGGGCACCCCCCTCCCTCAAGTACCCAGAATTCCACAGCTCTTCAATCGGTCACGGCGAGCAGAGGAGACAGCTCGGTGGTCCGGGGGAGGAATGGAGTCCGATCTGTAAGCGCTCATTAAAATTAAACCGCTCATTAAAGCTAATTGCCAATTTAGAAATCTGATCTATCGAGTCAGCTCTTTATTCTTGTCAATCAGACTCGCTGCACAGCGACGACTTGGCAAGTCAGAGTGGCCCAACAGAACTGGGTCAGAACCACGCTCCAGGCCATGCTGTACCTACCAGAGCTCCCCCTAGAACCAGCGGAATTGTTACCAGTAAGACCACTCATGCAGTGTTCCTCCTTATACAGACACGCACACATAATCACACATGCACACACACACACACACACACACACCTGGGGCTGAATATCAATAGCTGTATCTGCAGCTGTACCTTGGAGGCGTGTGGGTGAAGAACAGGCGGATCAGCTGCTGAGCTGAGTTTTAGCAAGGTCAACCCTGAAGAAAGACTGTTTCCCAGTGTTATGGACCTACTCACACAGAACACGGCTCAATAGATCTTCGGATCAATACAGTATTGACAGCCTCTAATAGCTACAAGTCTGTTTATCACAGAGGGCATGTCCACCGTGCTTGATTCACATTCAAAATTATAAAATCTTTATGATTTCATCAGAAGGGGCATCTGCAGCAACCCGAGAAACTCCAAGATACACTGTCCAGACTTTTTTGCTTTGATGCCACGGAAAAGCCTGTTGCCAGGAAACGGTGGATATCCAGTGTTCTACCCTTAGATTAGGTCAGGCTGAACTCTATTGTCTCTCAGGAGGAAAGGCGGAGGGCTAAGCAGCCGATGATTAATCTGCTAAAGCCTTAAACTCTGTGAAAACATCTAACATGGAGACCTACACCCTGCTTCAGTTAACCATCTTTAACACTTCTATTATTATGGGATGTCTTTCATCGGGGGTCCAACGCGTCTTTCATCTCCCGGCTATGCCGAAAAATCCAGATTAGTGTCTGAGAGAGCGGCTGATGTCAGATAGGATGTGAAAGGCATTCTGGGAGATAAGTCAGAAAACCTTGTCCTGCACGGTCAACCAATATGATTACTTTCTCTCTCTCTCTCTCTCTCTCTCTCTCTCTCTCGCTCACTCTCTCTCCAAAAGAGCCCGCAGGCCTGGCAACTAATGGCCTCAGAGGCAATTCGAAGGTGTGTTTGTAGATGTTAATGAGCTAGCGCTGCGTGGAGATTTCCCAGCGTTTACAGGAGTGTTTCTGCGCCTGCTTACCTGCTGAGATCCTCCAAATTACACGATTATTCACCCGACTGCATAAACATGACACACAATAATTGGCACTTGCAGAATTTACTTATTAGGGAGATGTATGGATTTGTTCAGCCCCCCCCCATATGCTGTGCACGCACTTGCGCACCACCGCTGTACAGGTATGGCACGACGGTACCTACACGCGTACAGTACCTGAAATCTATAAGCTGTTTCCAGTTTGCTGTCTCTGTTGAAAGGTTAAACGGTTGAGGAGAGGAAAGAAAGTCTATAAAAGCAAAGGATGGAGAGAACAGGGGAAGAGGGGAAGAGGGTAGATTGACAAACAGAGCGGTAGCAAGCTGAACGCTTGTCTCTGGCGGACACTCGGCCCTATCGACTGGACCTGCTCTGGACCTCCATTATGACAGATGTGTCTTTCGGAGGTCCCTTCCCTCCATCTGATAAAGGCAGACCAATCAAACGTCAGCTCTGCCGGGCAGACTAGTCGCCACGGTGACAGATACAGCGAGGAAGGGGGGGTGGGGTCCTGACAGGAGGAAGGTTTGATTAAGTAAAAGATGAAGAGTTGGTGGCGGGCAGAAACGAGTGCGTCAGGTCGCCAGGGGCGTCCAAGACGTGCCTGAAGGACCCCAGACCGCCTGATTAATGACCTGGCTGGCAGGTGGCTCTCCAAACAATTTAGGGATAAAATATCACAATTTTTCTCTTCTGTTTAATGTGATTTTTCAAGTTTTCTCCCTTCCTCTCCTCCTCGGCATAAACGTGGAGGAATAGCTCAGTCAGCAGTTTCATATAAACCACACATGAATATAGTGTTTATGCAATGTGTGTGTGTGTGTGTGTGTGCGTGTGCGTGTGTGCGTGCGCGTGCATCTTAATTCCTATTGAATCATTTGACCTGTTGATGTTTGTGTTGGTCCAAACATCTTTGAATTCTTTGGTAAAGTTTCTGGCTATTTAATTTAGCATTTTAACAGAAAGTTGAACTTTACATAATTATAGTTTTCTTCAGTTCTTAGATCAGCAGAAATACAAGCATGCATTATCAATGAGGTGAGAGATCAGAGGTCACCTTCTGCAAAGTATGCTGCATGTAAGTGATAATAGTTAAGATACTTAAGAGGAAGTTAGATTATGTAAAATATGTAATTAAAAACAAAGTGTTAAGCCAAGACCAATACTGTAAGCAGGCTGCAGTAATATACAGTATGCCAATATTTCATATCTAAAAACAATCATGGTCCAGAAGTAATTCTGGGAGTTTGAAGCCTGCAGGACGTTAAAACCGACCGTCTGCTTTAATCCACACAAGACGCTCCCACATAAATAATGCAGAGGTACGTAGCGCTGACCGGGAATTCCTCATTCATATTCCACTCTTGTTCTACCTGGGTTGTTCTTCCTTCAAGCCTTGCAGGGAATAATGGGATACGTTGTGGAATACATTGTTGTTGATTTCTAGACCTAATGTCCTGTTTGGTCTGAATGGGAACTGGATTAATTCCAGAATAGTTCTCCACCAAACCTTGGTTGACCAAATCTTGTTATCTCTTAAACAGGAGGAAGAAAGTTCCGCTTATGTTAGTTGATTCAACATACATACTAGATGTAGGGCTGTCGCGATAGCTGCACTATTTCAATACAGCGGTGTTGCTAACCCAACCGCGGGGGATGACAAGCAACCCCGATTACCGTAATGTTTACATTAAATTTTTTCCATTCGACTAGCCCATGAGGTTTCATCTGCTATTGAAGCGCACATACCCCTCAGCCTGTTGCAGCCGGTTGAAGCGCTTGGGAATTTATGTATTCACGACACTCTGACGTTACACTTTACTGCACTTTACTACATCCATGCATCCATCTTCTCCCGCTTATCCGGAGTCGGGTCGCGGGGGCAGCAGCTCCAGCAAGGGACCCCAAACTTCCCTTTC
>JAODUK010041284.1:0-20696 GCA_027564635.1 Typhlichthys eigenmanni
GTTCTTTGCCTTTTTATTTTATTACTAATTTTCAGCCACTGTGCTGTACTTTCTGGTGGTCTGTGCCAACACAAATAGCTAGGAGAGTGGGCCAAGATTTTCCTGAAACAAACCACTGAAAGAACAACTAGAATAACAATACAGTTGGGACAAAGTCTGTATATTCAATACAGAGGAAATCCTGACTGGAGGGCCTTTGGTCGAGGGAGAGACTGAGAGAGAGAGAGAGAGAGAGAGAGAGCGGGATAGTCATGTAAATGAGGATGTGGGGGTACAAAATCAAACTGAGGTGAGGTTTGTAGGGAGACAAGACTACGATCATGATGACAAATGACACTGAACGCACGCGTTCAGTATGCAAGGTTATTTCTTTGAAAATGGTACCTCTGTGGTAATTTCGTGGTGAAATAAACAGTGCAGTTAATTTACAAAAAATCTGAATCAGATTAGCTTTAACTGAAAAAAAAACTCATGTAAAATGTGCAGACAACATTCTTAAATAGTTTTGTTGTATATCTGCAACACAAGATTTGTATATTAAGTTATACAGTATGTGTGTGATCACATGCCATGCCCTACGGTGTTGGCATCTTTCCACAGATACGACACGAGATAGAGCCATCTCTTTATCTCTTCATTATACCTGGAGCATAGCCTGATGACAGTTCTTAAATTGTGACCTTTTGGATATTGCAAAACCTGTAGCCAGCTCACAATAAAGTTCAACTGCCAGAGATGTCAACAAGCAAGCAAGCCAGGTTAATTTATTTGTGTAAAAGACATAAAGTCCTAAAACAAACACACATTTCATAGCCAGCAGTTATTTCAATAACCAGTAGTACTGCACCCACCAGATTTGCATCACTGCTGTTAGGCCCAGGGACATTTTCCACTACATTGATTTAGCTTCAAATAAACACTCCAATGCTGGCACGTTGCTCCCCAGCTACACTACTTAAGTGTAGGATACATTTTGGACCACAATTAACCATTACCATGTATGTCCAGGGTGGGCCTAGTTGAACAGCAAGAAAAAAAACACAGTGGGGAATTTGCTTCTCGGCTAATTTTCAATATGATGTACATTTACTATGTGTGGAACGGTTAGTGTTCATTATAATAAATCTATATAAACCAGGTAGCCAACAAGAGTATGAAATATACTTTAAAGTATTTTCATTATAATTTGGATAAGGTCTTATGGAAATTCTCACTCCTGCCACAGGATATGAGGAAATGACCAAGACCTCTAAGTCAGATGTGGAGAGCAAATGTATATGAATTCGACATATTTGCTCATTACAAGTGATGAGCATACCTGCAGCAGTGACTACCGTCTTATAATTGAATGTGTTTTAATTTGTGAAAAAATACAACTATGAATAGATAAATGAGTGCATTCAGTATTTCCGAAGCTGTTGATAAAACAGAATGTGAACAACTTGTTTTTTTTGTCTTTTGTTTTGCTCGTTCAAAGAGGGACAGTTAAGATATTATACATATTTTACCAATGTTCTAATACAGGATTAGAGAGACAGAGAAGGCAAACACATCTAATAAAGAGGGTGGTCATAAATGTATATCTAAATCCCAAAGTGCTCTGCATATATTTATTAAACCCCTAGTGCCTTTGGAAAATAAATCTGATCAATGATGATAAAGCAAAGTGATTGCTCTCTCAAACATTAAGATCAATCAAATATCAAAAAAAGATTAGAAATTAGATCAGATGATATTCTACTTCACTGCTATTACATATACACACACACACACGCACACACACACCCACACACACACACACACACACACACGCACACACACACACATAAAGATATTACCAACTATGAGTCGGGCTATTGTATTGTATTACGTCCCACTTCATTCATCTTAGGTCCTTCTCTGCGGGTCAACCAGAGCCAAATAACTGATTTACTGGTAAAGCCAGTGGTATAATTAAAGGTGTGGCACTGTGGACGGTCAAGTTGGCAGGGCAAACAGTGACCCAGACGGTGGGATGCAGAAGACCCGAGGGGAATACGTAAGAGACACCGGTTGACCTTCTAGCGTTAAAATGGCAGTGATTTCTGACCACAGGCCAAGGGACAATAGACTGCACTACACTAATCACAGACAATGACGCAGGGAACTGGCCAATTCTTTTATATAAGATATTTGCTCTTTAAACAAATGGACCTATTATTTTAATAATGTACAGTTACTGTATAAGAGGGTTAAATATCCTAATCTAAATTGTGTCTTTGTGATTACTGTATTTATAGTATAAAAAATTACAGCCTCCAGTAACAAAAGATATGTTTCTCACACACACACACACACACACACGCACACACACACACACACACACACACACACACACAAAGCGTCAGCAGATGAAATGAGCACCATGCACTCTAAAATCAATGTGTTCTCCAGTGGCTAAGTGGCCTTAGAATTATTCAATACAAAAATCTGCAAGCGAATAAGGGGAGAAGTGACAGATAATGTACTGTATCTCCAGTGTGTCAGTAAGGTGAAAAAGGCTTGGAATTAAAATGTATTATATATGTATTATTATTATTATTATTATTATATTAAAATGTATAAGACAGTAAGCCTATAAGCAGCACTAAACAAAAAAACAATACAGTAGGGCTTACATTAAAATAGAATAGAATAGAATAGAATAGAATATTGTAGTCTGTGTTTTAACCCGGTTGTAACTCCAACAGTGCTTGCTTGCACTTACAAACACTTAAAAAGTAGCCTATATATGTTTTGGATTTTAGTAAAAGTTTTCACTTACAGTAATTACAACATAATATAGGTTACAAACAATCAATTGACATTGCCACACTGATTTTAACAACATGCATGCTATCCCCCCACTAACAGTAAAGCGGGTAACCAAATATTCAAAAACAATACGTCATCCCACAATGCACCGCGCTCCAGCATTACCTCATCCCATAATGCACCGCGAGAGTTAGAATCTTCTGGACGGTCGTCTAGGTAACGGACCTTATCTGACGATTCGTCTACGCCCCGTGAACCGCCTCCAGCCAATGAGAGCGCAGAGGCATGACATCATTGCTATTTGTAGAGAGACAGCGGTAGCAGATAAGTTTTGCCTCCACGCTGTACGGCTCAGAGAGTATACACACCGTACAAGAGGGCGCAACTCACGGAGTGGTGTCCGACAAGAAGGTTAGAGCACTTAGGTGACTGAAGACTATTCTGGATACAACAGTCCGAGTATTCTATTCAGTGACTATATTGGGAGAGAAGTTATTTAGTTATATAAAGAGAAGTTATTTTACAAGATTGTTTTTTCTTCTATGTCTACCAAGATGGAAACTACTTTTTATGACGACCCGCTGAACGCTTTCTCTCAGCATGACAATGTAGGCTACGGATACAACAACAAAGCACTGAAACATAACATGACACTGAACCTGGCCGATCCTACGGGGACACTCAAGCCTCATCTCCGGGCGAAAGCCAGCGACATTCTAACCTCTCCGGACGTTGGACTGCTCAAACTAGCCTCCCCTGAGTTGGAGCGGCTTATTATCCAGTCGAGCAACGGCATGATAACCACCACGCCGACCCCGACACAGTTCCTCTGCCCAAAGAATGTCACCGACGAGCAGGAGGGGTTCGCAGAGGGGTTTGTCCGTGCGCTGGCGGAACTCCATCACCAGCACATGCCCGGCACACCTAACGTGAGTGTAACTTCTGCACCGCAGACCAGTGTAAACAATGCCTTGCCACATGTTTCCTCGGTTGCCGGTGCTAGCGTTTACAACAACAATGTTACCATGCGCTCTGATTCACCGGTGTATGAGGACTTGAACACTTTTAACCCAGCAATCAGCACTGTATCGGCTCCCACTTATACAACTTCAGCACCAACTATGTCGTTCTCCACCGCCCCGCCACAACTCCCCATGTATGCGCAGCAGTCTGCCCCAATCCCACGACTCACGGCTCTCAAGGAAGAGCCTCAGACAGTACCTGAGATGCCGGGGGAGACGCCTCCTCTTTCTCCAATCGACATGGAGAGCCAGGAGCGCATCAAGGCGGAGAGAAAGCGAATGAGGAACCGCATCGCAGCCTCCAAATGCAGGAAGAGGAAACTGGAGAGGATCTCAAGGCTGGAGGATAAAGTTAAGAACCTTAAGTCTCAAAACTCTGAGCTCGCGTCAACTGCTAACATGTTGCGTGAGCAGGTGGCACAGCTGAAACAGAAAGTGATGAACCACGTTAACAGCGGTTGCCAACTTATGCTTACACAGCAGCTCCAGACCTTCTGAGAAGGAAATAATTAATGGCGAGGAAAGACTGTGATTGAACGAAATGGACAGTTCGTTTTAAATGGCTTTATCTCCCGATGTCATGACAGGATCTGGGATCATATGGCATGAGACTGGCGGAATCGGGGCAGGCACTTTGCTTAGTGCCTTGCGCTCCACAATGATGTGTCCTGAGAGGGCTGGACAGTGTAATGATCCAGAGAGGAAATGGCAACAAACAGGACACATTTTGTTTTGTTTTGTGCCGTTTTTACAGGATGGAATAGGACTGAACTTATGTTGTCTCACACCAAACGCTGCATGGACTTGATCATGACCATCCAAGAAGAAATTCAGTATTAGAGCGACGATCTTGCAATAGAGACGTGTATTGCAGTAGCCATGTGGCGCCACATTTGGGCGTGTTAGCCAACTCTAGGCTGAAAGGTTGTAACACAAGCAGCTTGACTTCTTGACTTACAGGAAAACACACTTTTCTTTTTTGGGAAGAAACTGTTGTTTTAAGTTAGAAAAGCTTAAAGATTTACTTGTTTCTTTTTTAAAGTTGAATGGGGTTTCACTCATTGTTATATGTATATAAGAACAACTTGAGTACTTATGTTTACCCTTTGTAAGAATACTGTATCTTTTTTATGTTTGTTTTCTGAGCACTTCAGGAACTAGTCAATATTTAAGAAATTAAATAAACTACATGAAATGAAAGCAGTGAGTCTGTTCTGTGAGTGCATGATAGAGGAGGGTGTGCTAGAAGCTCTCCCAATAAAACATGTTGCAACATGTTGCAAGAGCTTCCAGCTTCCAGTACAGTACCTTAAGGTAAATTCCATTACTGCCTCATATTGATTGAGGCTGCTAAGTGATTGTTATTGTTGTTTTGTTTTTTTGACTGTCCCAGCTCATCCACTGATGTAGGCCAATAGTGCAAATGGCATCAACATGTATGTTGGGTATCTAATGTCATAACTCTTTCATAATGCTATATGGTATAAAATCATGAGATAAAATCAAATTAGATAAATCTATAAACTGGCAAACCTGGCCAATGGCAAAACTCGGCAAAACGCTGCCCCATTTTCCCATGCCAGTATTGTGTTATTAAATTACTGTGAGTAGGCTACAAGCCAATAGGCAACCAAAAAAAAGTTATTACCTTAACTTGCAACATAAAAGGACTGAACAATAGTCTACTGTTCCTGTTTACCAACGTTAATCTGACTAAAAGTAAAAATGGAAAGAAGTGATAGTCAACAGGCCAGACTACAATAGTCATTATTTTGTGAAAAGAATTACCATAAGTGAAAATGGCAGGTGGCACTGATGAAATGCTTTGTGAAACGGCTCATCCAACATCCATCCTTCCTATAGCGCCCTAAACGTTAAAGGTGGGACATTCCACAAAAGGTAAGTTCATTAATTTGACTGACCACTAGAGGGCGACAACACCTAAATTATGTTAAATAATTAGAATAAAATCAAGTTTAATAGCGTTTCGTGGTGTATATTAATTTGCAGTGTTGGGCAGTACATAGTAACTAGGTACTGTAATGTTATTATTTTTTTCCAATAGCTAGTGTAAATAATTACTTTTTCCAAAAATGTAATAATATTAGTAAGTAATGCTGCATTACTGCATTACAAGAATTATATTTCTGGTCCTACAGTAAACTAAGGGTAGGCTAATTGAGCCAACCTGTCTAAAGCAATGTTTTCACTTTGGCAGATTGTACTCCTAAGGTTAATTATTGTTCCAATAAAGAGGCTTAAATTCTAAAATGAGGTAACTACACAGGTTGTCATTTATCAGAAGGGGCGAGACAGGGTAGTGATTGTGAAAGAAATATAGTAATGTAACTAATTATTTTAATACAAAGTAATAAGTAAAGTAATATTACTACTTTTTGAAGGAGTAATAAGTAAATAGTAACATATTACTATTCCTGAGTAACTTGCCCAACCAACACTGTTCATTTGAGATGTAGGCTATGTTAATAGCATAATGTAATGTGTAATAATTGGCAGTTGCATAATTATAACTATAACAATAAGTGTTTCTTTGTTTGGTTTACGGCCCTGGAGCCAGGTCGTAACACCTGATATATCTCACCTTGTTGCTAAGGTGAGATATTTCACTTAACAATGAAGTACAACACACACACACATACTGTCATTACTTTCATTCTCAGTGCATTTCAGTGCTGAGCATGACGGGTTGATGGTAAAACACTTTTTAGCTATACAACATTCTATGTGTTGCAAATTTTTGGTCCTCATTTGATCAGATATGACATCTATATTGAAGAGTTTTCAAAATGGTCACGCAGCATTTAACTCTACCAATCCATATGCTGTAGATGTAATCAAAACTAAGAGGAGGGATCTCATTTATGGGATCGCACATACTGAGAATCTACTGGATCTTCTTGTGATGGAGGGGGCCTTCACAGCAGCCAAGAGATCCATTGTGTTGACCATCAGGACACGAGAGGAGCAGAACTCCAGGGTGCTGGACATCCTAATGGCCAAAGGTGAAAGAGCATGTCGCAAATTCTTTCATCCTTGTCTAATGCTGGCAGAACCAGCACTTTATCAGCGAATCAAGGCATATGTCAGTAGCACGAGTGAAAGCATTCGAGATACAAGGAGACAGCTGATAGGATACTTGTTGGAAAGGGATGAGGATGGCTTGGATAACCTACGATATCCAAGTTTTACTCAGAAGACCTACAACTCTTTCACCAACAAAGAGAGCAAAAGGTCCAAAACTCAAAAACATCAAGACAGGGGCTCTGACTCAAATCTACAAAAAGGGAATCTCAAACCAGTACAACTGAAAACAGGATACATATTTAAAATGGTTGCTGCAGGAGAGGATTTGCCGAAGCTGGAGGAGCTTTTAGAAGTCACTGACTCTAACACTGTTAATTCTTTGAATGAGACCCTTTTGCATATAGCTGCTGAACATGGCCACCTGAATATGATAGAACTCTTACTCCATAAAGGCACCAAGCTAGACTTAGTAGATAGTGATGGTCGCACAGCTCTTCACAGGGCAGCCAGCAGGGGGCACACTGAGAGTGTAAGGGTGCTTATTAAGGCTGGGGCCCCTTTCTACGCCCGTGATATGCAGTCTAAGACACCCATCCACCTAGCTGCCAGTGGTGCTCACCTGAAGACAGTGCAAGCCCTCGTGGAGGAGGAATCCACTTACTTAAGGAATGAGGCGCAGGACTCCTTCCTTCACATCACAGCAATGGAAGATGACTGGCGGTTGGCTGAGTTGCTGCTGAAGAGTGGGGCTGTTGTTGATGCCAGGAACACCCAGAATAACACATCGCTGTTCCATGCAGTTACCTGTAACAATGAGAAGACTGTGAGACTCCTTCTGGAAGCAGGCGCTGAAGTTGACAGTGCTGTTGTAAATGAAGCCATTAAGCTCAGGCATGTTTCCATTCTGCATTTACTGCTCGGTGAGTCAAATATCATTTCCTGGACACATGATAATGGTTTGTAATAATAAAGTATGATAACTTAAAATTAGAGTTATAGTCATACTAGATTTCAGTTTTATTTGATAATTACAGCTGTAAATATATTACTGGCAGGAACACATAAACTGTATTTGCCTTTTAGCTCACGGAAGCAAAGCCATCTCTGCAGAACCCCTCTTCTTGGCCGTGAGAATGAACCAAGAAGGAGCAATAAGAGCTTTGATAGACAGTGGCGTTGATGTAAACATGCAGGACAAACAGGGGTACACCCCTCTCCTATTATCTGCTGAGCTGGGACACGTAGAGGCATTCAGGTAACTCCCCTATAATAAGGAGTGGTCAAGTCAATAAATGCATCGTGCGATATCCAAAATGTGCATGCGTGATTTACTAAACTAATGGATTCTAATGTTGGGGTGATTATTGGCTCTCTATTTCATACCAGAACCCTAGCAGAAAATCGGGCCAGACTAGATGCTACTCTCCCTGACTTGTCATCACCCATACACCTGGCTGTTAAAATAGGCTCTGCAGCCATAGTAGAGAGCCTATTGCAGAAGGGATGCAATCCCAACACCAGTGGGCCTAATGCCTACATACCTCTACACCTTGCTGCCCGTGACAACAGGTCCACCATAACTGGTCTGTTGTTAAAAGCCGGAGCACAGGTACATTCACACGTAGATGTCGACACAGTACGCATATCTGAACAATGTTAACTTGTACATTACTTTCAGGCAAATGCAGTAGCACAGGATGGCCTGACTCCTTTGCATATAGCCAGCCAGCAGGCTCACGCAGAGACAGTGAGGGAGCTGCTTCAGGGAAAGGCAGACCCTGGTGCCACAGACAGGCATGGCAGGACAGCTCTGCACTGGGCAGCATCTGCCCAGGCAGAAAGCCCAGTGGTTGATCTACTGCTCTCAGCCGGGGCCAACCCAAACACAACCGACAAAGAGAAGAAAAGTCCACTGCATGTCGCTGCTATGGACGGAAATGTGAACGCTGTTAAATCTCTGTTGGCTTCCAAGGGAAGGGGTCGAGCTAAAGACATGAATGGTTCCACCCCACTTCACTATGCTGCAGCCAGCGGGCACACCGCGGTGGTAACTGCCCTCCTAAACACAATGAGGAAGAAAGACGCCAATGAGAGAAACGTGTGGAGGAAAACCCCCCTTCATGCTGCAGCCGAGAAAGGCTGCGATGGGGTCATTGAGCTACTGCTGGGGGCCGGGGCAAACATCAATGCTATGGATAACAGCAAAGACACTCCCCTGCACTGTGCTGCCCGGGCTGGGCACCTGCAAGCAGTGAAGAAGCTTGTGAACTGGGGACAAGCTGGGCAGGAGAAGGCCCAACTGCAGACAACTAATAGCGTGGGCAAGACACCCCTGCAAGTGGCAGAGAGCGACGACACGTCAGTCCACCAGGAGGTTGCAACGTTAATCAAGAGGAAACTGTTTATCATCAAGTAGTGCGAGTGGAGCAGAGGGAGACACATTATAATGCTATTTGAAATGGAGGGTTGACTTGAATGATTTTGCCGTTTTATCTGACACGAATAGCCAGTCATTCTACGACTGAATTCAATATGAAACAAATGGATATGAATAGAATCGGCTCTATTACTGACATTGAAACCATCAGTTGTGTTTTTGAAGTATGTAGTAATATTGTGTACAATTTATTTCTATATAGCCTTATAAAGAATATAACAGCATGTAAAGCAACTAAAGTACTCATGTTGTAAGCCTTGAACAATGGTTTCAAATGCACTCTATAAGCAGCAGGGGGAGTAATGAGCTAAGGGCTAAAACTTCACAGCTTTTATCATTTATATATAGCATATACAGTACATGTATAGTAATTGGTAATAAAATTATCAAATTCCCATAGAGAATAAATTGAATTACATAAAACAAATACAATAATGTCACTATGTGACTGATTTTCAGTATATCAGTATATCTAAAGCTACTGTATGTCATTAGCACATAGCCTAAAGGACTAGAATGCAAAAACAAAAGCACATTTAATTCTGTCATTTAATGCTTTATTAATAAATTGGTGTTTTAATGTTTAACAAGGCTATGCTATGTTATATACAATCAAACACTTATTGACTCAGCCATGAATATAGCATAATGAATATAACAGTAAAGTAATTTGCTGAGATTGTGTGGGTGTTGAAAAGTAGGCTAATCGACTACTGTTTTATATTTTGTGAGGCACTCGCACGTTTAAATCGCATGCAAATAAGTTGCAAATAAAGTGTTGCAAACTATGCAACAAACTGCAACAACATATGAGTCTGCAGCAGATTGTCTAGGGCTGCGGTGTGTGCCCTTTCCTACAGTATGGCTAACCGGCACCACTGAACTGTGAACTGCTAAGTGATCTGTATTTTTATTTACAATCAGATTAGTAGGCCAGTATCTTATAATAGCAAACCAGCAGGTGAATGTATCAGATAGTACCACAGGGCGAGACTGCCACATAGTGGATTATAGTAGCTATTGCATTAATTGTATGCTAGCTTTCCATTTTAGCTTTGCCAGCCCAGTTTATGTAACATACAGTAGGCTACACTGACAGTAGTGACAAAAGGTTCTCTTTTCAACAGTAAAACACATACTCAAACCCCCTGATAACTCCCAGCCTGTCCCCACACCTGAATTGTGCAATTTATTTGTGGACTTTTTCAATGAAAACATTCTAAACATTCACCTTCATCTACAATCACCCTCCACCCCTGCCGAGAAACTGTCCTGGATGAACACATCATTGGCCTCAACCTCTACCTCCTGCCTCTGACAACTTGATCCCATGCCCACTAGCCTCATTAAAACATGCCTTCTTTCCATCTTTCACATGCTCACTAACACTACACTCCCCTCTCACCACTGGCCTAATACCCCCCTCTCTGAAAGTCACACTAAAATAAATAAATGCAGACCCCAATGACCTGAACAATTCTCCAAAAAACTAGAGAGGGTGGTGGCCTCTCAACTTTTAAATCACCTTAACTCCAATAACCTACTTGAACAATTTCAATCTGGTTCTGTCCCAAACACAGCACTGAAACAGCTCTAGTCACAGTTACCAATGACCTCCTCCAAGCAGCTGACTCCGGCTTCCTATCTATTCTCATCCTTCTGGACCTGACTGCAGCCTTCGAAGCTATCTCCCACCCACTCCTCCAGAACGTCTGGCTGATATTGGTATTGCAGGAGTTGCGCTATCCAGGTTCTCCTCCTACCTCACACGACACCACAATGTTGATGTTCACTGCTACGCGGACGACACCCAGCACTACATCTCAACAATACCCACCTCATCCCTCCCCTCATCTCCCTCACCAACTGCCTTCAGGACAATCAAAGCTGGATGACTCTAAACACCCTCAAGCTCAACAACAGCAAGACAGGGGTGCTGCTCATCGGCTCCAATTCCACTCTCCCCACACAAGACGACCCCAGCCTAAACCCTGCTGGTCTTCTCATTCCACTGTCAACAACTATGAAAAGTCTTGGTATCACATTTGATAACTCCCTCTCATTTGAATCACACATCATGAACCTCACCCAGGCATCCTTCTTCCACCTCTGCAACATATCTAGGCTCCGTCCTTCACTCTCATACTCTAAGCACTGAAGCCCTCATCCACACCTTTGTCACTTCACGTCTGGATTACTGCAACTCTCTTCTCTCTGGCATCCCAACCAAACTCATCAATAGACTCCAACTAGTTCAGAACTCTGCTGCCAGAATCCTCACAAACCAGCCATCCTCTACAGATCTTATCACCCCCCTCCTTCCCCCCGGAAGGCCGTTCCCCTGCACATACTATATGTTACCAGTCAACTCATTCGCTAAACTCAACACATCTCTTCAATATTGCCTATGGCATTTAACCATCTGGTCCGCTGTCACTTGACTCCCTTGCCCTTATATTATTTTGTATATATTTCCCAAATCTTTTGTATTTGTTTATTTTGTATGTTTTGTATATTTCCTAAATACTTTTGGTTTAAATGTATCTTGTTTCTAGAATGTACATGCCTTGGTCAAATGTTTATCATCTCTGTATTTGCAATGTAAGATGACTTTGAAAGGCGTCCTAAATATAATGTATTATTATGATTATTATGATTATGATTATTATTAAGTTGCACACCCAAGCATTTTTTCTTTTAGAATTGATACAAAATAAAGTAATATTGTAAATCCAGCCACATATCTAAGTGGTCTAATGGTCAATCTATTGAATTGTTATAACGTAAATTAAACCTGTTTTAAATTATACTAAACGTTGCTGATATTTTCCTACATGGTAGATTACGCTGCTAGGAGCTAGGAACGTTTTCAAACGGGGAGGGGAACAAAATATCTAGTGCACGTCACGAGTTCGTCTGTGGTGCATCCGACTTGTATTTATCGTATCGTCTAAAAATGGCAAGGAACGAAGAGAAACAACAGGGCCGACTGAATAGGCTTTGGCTTCAAAAAGAGAGAGAGGGCAAGTTGTAGCTAACGTAATCATAAATGCGAAGGCCATTCCTAGGTTTCGTATTATTAGTACAATAATCTTAGGCTATTTTATGTAGCTTGTTGAGCTATCTTAATCTGAAACGTCATACACACACCCACAGGTTTATCGTCACCGCCTGCAACAAACATTTGATACAAACTAAAAAATACTCTTTTGAAATAACCGTTCTAACCCAAATAACCCTGTATGTGTACATAACTTGTTCTGTGCAGAAGGGCGAATCAAAGACGTCCATGAGCGCAGACCCAAACTGGTACCGTACTTTTAAATTGAACATAGTTGCAAATGCAATAACTTGAACGTCGTTAACTCACCAACTGCACATTCATGTAGTATTGTACTGACTGTTTAATACGAACTGTCTGGCATCTTACCCACAGTGTACTCTCAATACTGCGTCATCTGTGAAAAAATGGATTCCTAGCATCAAGAGTGAAATAGAGTATTACCTGCAGGTATATGTGGCGTTTTTTTTGTCTGCAATATAACACATGAGCCAGCCAGCTGATTTGGTCTCAGACAGTTAACATCGATATTGAACTAATGTACATTTACTCTGTCTTGTAGCAATCCCAACTCCCTCACTATCCAGAGAGGAAGATTGCAGAGTTCAAGCTGTGCATAGAGGCCTTAGAGAAGGAGTACAAACGTTTTATCACCAAACTACGAGTACTTGAGCCATCTTGTAAAAACAAGCCATGGACTCCTCGGGCATACTCCAAGAGAAGAACAGATATGAGGGGCTTCCCTGGCACCGGTCAGTTTATAAGAATGGTGTTGAGTTTCATGTTTTCTTATGGTGTTGACTTAAGTTTTAAGTTTTCCCAAGGTCTTACAGATAGTCAGTTGTTTTTATTTTGTCTTCAGAGACATGAAATACTTATCAGATATGTCTTGTAACAATAACATTATGGCAATATTAATAGGTGAACAGTATATTCAATTTGGATTTCCGAATGAAGACTTTTTCTGAATGTAGCATAGCATTCTTTAAATAGTGGAATATGTCGATGTTTGTGTTTTAGGAGCTTGTATACAGTGGATTCGGAATACTGTATGAGTCTCAAGTGTTTTTGTTTTTTTTGCATTTTTGAAAAAAAAGTCCTCTTTTTTTTTTTGCAAATATGCAAAATAGCAGTGGCGCAAGGCCAGCCATTCAATTTTTCCATATTTTGGAACATTATTGCAGTTAAACAAGAAAAACTAGGCAAGTCTAATTCAGCCTGACCGGGTGTAACAGTGGCCAGCAGGTAGCTGTGCAGTGAAGATAATCCTCATTCCTCACTCTCCGACACCTAATAGGACGCTCTGGCGACACAAGCTGGGGCTCATGGGTTTTAGCCTGCCTTGTAGAGCAGCCGCTCTCTGCGTGGGAGATCAGGGTTTGATTCCCCGAGGGGGACAGACGATCTCTGTCAAACAAGTAGGAAGCTGTAGTCTCTTTGGTGTCAACTGCCCTTTTTCGGGGGAAACAAAGTGCACAAATTACTTCATAGAAGTTGTGTCTTTAAAGCTTGAATATTTAAATATTGTTCAGACCAGCAACGATTGTTCTAAGACAAATTAATAAAAAATATGATATTTTTGATGTTTACTGAATATCCCATGACAACATTGCTATTTGATTATTACAAAGTGTACAGCATCTGCACTATATCCCTTATCAAAACATTTATTAATCTGAGTCTGTGAAAGCTTTTTCCCATAGAAAAGCACATCTCAGAGATTATTGGGCAGTAGGCTTTCTTTAGTGCAATTTTGTCCCACCTGGAAGCTCAGCTTTCAATTTTTCAGATTTCTCAATGAGGGCGGACCCCGTAATAAACAGCCAATCACTGACAGAAAGACGTTCTGCCACGTCTGTATACAGGAAATCAGAGAGTGCTCGATACAGCAATGAGACGGTGTTCGTATTTCGAATACTTTTTTGCAGTCCATTTATAGATTTCTGTTTGTTTGGTATTTAGGCCTACTTTGTTCATGTTTATTTTTTTATTAGAACTAGCAACATAATTTATGCAACATGGCAGACACGTTAACAATTAGAGATGTCAGTTGATTAGGCCAAATACGCTACTTCAGGAAAGGCTAAAAATGAATGCCCACCAGTGATTTAAGTCAATAGCAACAATTCCAGCCATGTTGTATCTGTGCCTTCCCTGTTTCTGAACGGACCAGCCTCCAGTGGTCTAGACAGACATGAAACATGCATTAATGAAATGTGAGAGAATATCTGCCTAACAAATGTACATACAATAATACATACACATATAGAATTTGTCTGACCTCCTTTGTGTGATCTGCCTCATATTTCCAGCTAAGAAACCGTACTGTGAGCCCAGTAGCCCGCTGAACCGAGATGAGAGTGACTTGGTCAGAAAACCAATTGGAAGTCATCAAACCTCAGCTGAGGGACTGGTACATCTCAGCCAGTCGGACACAAAGCCGAGAGTCCATGTCACTATCAGTCCCACTCTACAATCTCCAGACATTGTGGACCAGGATAAGCCCCTCTTCTTTGATCGTACTCGACTGGCAGTGGCGGTCGCTGGCTTCAGAGGATGTGTAGGTCAACCAGGATTCTCAGAAACACAGGAGCTAGCTAGGATGCTGCATGCTTCCCTGCCAAATCTCTCTAGCGCCACTCGGGGACAAGCTCCTGCCACACACGCTGAAGACACTGCAGGGGTTAGAGAGAAGATGGTTGGGTGTGTTGGTGGGCAGATGCATGGAGTCAGAACACATAAAACAATCTTAAGCTCTGTCATGGCACCAGCTGAGAGGACACCAGAGAGACCCTATCACATTGGGGCAACAGAGCAAAATACAGGACATGTCCCGGGACTGGGCATCTATTCTTCTTCAGATGAGGAACTTGACACATGACATTTGACGTTTAAAATTATATTCAGGTTATTTTCTTATTTTGCATAATAATCTGATGTATTTTATGAATTGATTAATTTATTTTGAACTTCTCTGTTGCATTTTGTTGTCAACGGCGTTTAACTGACAACAGCTTACAGGATTTTGGAACCTTTTTTTTTCTTATTTCCATCCTGCCCTGGTGATATATTGTGCAATCACTCATCATTACCACAATACATCTCCAATTTGCAAAAGGAGAGATGAAGAAACATATGTCATTAGAGACACAGATTAAGCAGATATCTGCTGAGCCATGAGTTGCTCCCACACTAGTTGCTAGATGATACCAACAGCGGTAATGCTATACCACAACCTGGTTAGACCCCAAACACCACCCTCCCTTCTACCCTTACTGGTGCTGCTGTGAAGCCCGCTTTCATTATGATACTTCTGGGAAACAGGCTCGCTATTCAGTGTACGGTTTAGTTTGACGTATACCTGCCATTCTATAAGCCTGAATGCACAGGGTTTACCGTGTAAAAGGAAAGAGACGTCTGAGACGATGGGTCAGTGAGCGAAGCTCAATAATACGGTTTAAATTTACACAGCGCACATTTGACAGATTTTGGATTTTGATATTTTATAATTGTTCAATGTGGAAAATTACTTGTCAGCTATTAAACACGTGTATCCATATGCAAAATATTCTTCAAAACCAGTGATTTTATGTACCGGTAGATACATTTATTCAAATTATTATTATTTTGGTTTGTGTGAGTGCTATGCATGTTAGCAACTTGAACATGTAGGCAGGGTTCACTAAAGCAGTGCTTCCATCTGCAAGGTTAGAATGATGGCCTTCAGCTAAAAACCACCAAATGCTAGCTATGCCTATACTCAAAACCGTTGCAACCACAGTGAAAGAACAGCACTAATGCAATGAATCTCAGGTTATGAAATGGGCACCTGTGGCTAGCTGCAAAGCCTCTATGGTGGAAAGTAGCTAGTTAACTGCAGAGGGGAGGAGTTAGTGAAGAGCTTTCCTGTAAATCAGTCCACCACTCTCCACTTGTCTTTTGCTAACTTTTAGGGCCTCCAGCCTTGGCTCTCATAGAGCCACCATGAACTCAGTGCAGTCTTTTTCATGTGGCAGCTACATCCTCCCACCAAGAATACCTGGCGTCTGAAACTGCTTGGCTTCTGAAACTGCTGTATCAATGTTTACTAACACATGTTTCTAAGACAATGGTTCGCTGAGTAAGCATAAACGTCATCATTCTTTAAAGTTCCCTGAAGTTGAGGGTGCACTCAAGCCATTCACAAAAGGGTTATGTTCTGTAATTGACCTGTTCTACTATTCAGTATCTGTTCATTAGATTAATGTGCTCTAAGTTTCTAATTCTTTACTTTCTGGGAAATTCTGAAGTGGTCTTCTGAAAAGGTGCTCAAGGTGACAATTTCCTCCAGAAACCACAACTTCCTCCTCAATAGCCCCGAATGTAATATTGCTGTATGCAGCTTTCTAAGAGCGATCTTGTATATACATCTTAAAAATATACCAAGCTTTATATACTCTATCTTTAAGTCTTTGTCATAATAGTTTCAGAGAGGGTGAATTAATGGTTGTTATATGTGTGAAGCAGACCCGTCAAAAGTATTAAGGGTCGTCTGTATTGATGCAACCATGCATACCGAGACCAAGGGAGGGATGACTGGATAGATGGAGTTTGTGAGAAATCTAGTGACGTGATGTGCATTTGTCACAGAGCCTGTGGGGGTGGCTGGCGACTGTGGGCTTTGAGAACTCAAAAGTCAGAGGTGCTCAGTAACACACGCCTCCTGCTTTTGGGTGCAACACACGCACACACACACGCAGGCATCCGCAGACTCTTTTGTTAGCTCTGCAGTGTCATCATGTCGGACCGGTACCCACAGGTGTTCTCTGTGGAGGGTGGTGGCGATAGTCCGCAGCGGCCTGCTGCTACAGTACCCCATTGGTCATTTCCTCCTGCCCAGGAGAGATTAAAGAGGCGTGGGAGGAGCAGAGACTGCTTGGAGGTCAGTCCTTGTCTGTTGGTGGTCCTGATGTTGCTCTTGCTGGTGTTTGCCTCCTTGGGGCTTGGAGCTCTGCAGATTTACAAACTACAAAGAGATCTGAGTGAAATCACACAGGTAAGAATGTGCTTGGGGCTGATAACGAGTTTAATGGAGGCTTTTATGACTCATTAATAAAAGGTTGTATGTATGACCGTATATAATTTTTATATGATTGATACCACAGATTTATCTGAAATTAAAATGTGCATCTTTGCAAATCTTGACTATTTTCAGCCTTAAAAATTCATAATTGGAAAATATGCAAACTTGAATGGAAAACTTTAGTTTGAGACTGACCACTGGAAATAGCGTAGGGGGAGTAGGTGTAAAATATAGGAAAAAGTTATAACTAGGCCATTTTTAAGATAATGAGATACTGCAGTATAATGTGATATTTAAAATGTCACATATGGGCTGCTCAGGAACAAGAAAGCTCACTTGTGGTCAAGTGAAACAGGATGTCCCTGAATGTATAATTCATACTGAACACACAGAAACATCTCTTATATGTTACAAAGTTTCATACTTGATTAATGTGGGATTAATTGAGGTATTTATGTCTTTCATCTCACAGCAAAGAGAGAATGAATTTCATACGCCTGAGAAGCAAGTTGGTGAGACAAATATTAAATCTTATTGTAAAAATCTCTAAGGTAATATATTCAGGTGGTTTTAGGACTAATATAAATTCAAATACACATATGTTTGTTGTTTCAGATGTCCAAGAACCAACAAATGAAAATAACAAAAATATACCTTCAGCACATCTATTAGGTAACAATATTCCTTTCTCCCAAATGCATCGGTTATTAATTCTTGGTTTTCTCTTCTCAACCGGATTATCAGCAATAACCTCTCCTCCACCCCACTGCAGGACGGATTCACGAGAATGAATCCCACAAGACTCTGCGGTGGGAGCCAAAGGCAGGTGGTGCCTTCACAAGAGGTGGCGTTGTTTACCGGCCTGAAGATGGCAGTCTTCAGGTCAACCACACTGGCCTCTATCACATTTATTCCCGGGTGGAGCTACTCATGCCCTGTTCCTCTGTAGACTTGGTTATTCATACCGTGTTTGTAAGAAGAGCCATCGATTCTACGCTTTCAAAACTCATGGTGGGCCAGAAAGCTGTCATCTGCAGCCACACACAGGATCATGTCTGGACTGTCAGTTACCTTGGCTCTGCTTTGCAGCTGCAAAAGATGGACAGGATATATGTGAATGTTTCACATCCAACATACCTGAGCCACCAGCATTATGCCAACTTCTTTGGTCTTTACAAGATCTAAGGAAGTTCATGATGGTATTGACTGTTTGCTGGTCAGTCATTTTGATTGTCCATTTTATATACCACTAGTTAATGTAAAAAAATATAAGAATGTGAATTGATTGATTATATTTTCAAATAAATATTTTGATTTTTATTTAGGACAGGTAAACCGAAAGAATGCATATTCATATTCCCAGAAACTAGTAAAGGAAAACATTGCTAGATATAAAAGTGTTATATTTAAAGATAGTTGTTATGGTGTTATGAATGCTGAGAAACTGTAGTTAACACTAAGGGACTTCGGTTGGATATATTTATTATGGTGTGGTCTGATTGTATTGTAAAACATCCAGCTGTTTATTATAGATCAAAATATACATTTATTTACAATAAATATGTTTTGCAAATGGAATAACTTCATTTATATTCCAACTCCCACATTGCCTGAAGCAAACAACTGACCACTGTATTTCACTGTATTAGGGACACACTTCACATAATCAAATATAACATCTGCCTGTCATTCTCCCAGATCAGCAGGCTCTGCTCTAGCCATCTATAAGCACCCTATCTGGCAAATACAATGAGCTCATGCAGTCACTTTCATTCACCCCCTTCCTGGTGTTGCCTCTGAACAGCAATACAGTAACAATAGTGACCCATATCTGCTGGCTTTCATGATTGGAGTTGTTGCCACATGAAAGGCTGAGATATTTGTGTTGACAAGCAGGTATGCAGATGTGGATTATCATTGTATATGAATGTATTCTGTGTGTGGTTATTTTCATAACTAAACACTTTAGTAAGTATTATTTTGTCTATAGGCCGGTGGCAACAGAAAAAACCCACTCAACAACATGCAAATACTCAATTCTTTACTGTGTGGATAGGCCTGCAGATAGGCATCTGTTTTTTATACAACCTTCAGAGAAAATAACGTTGTTAAATCAATATTTCACTTTTCTTTCTCATTGTCTCTATCTTTATGCAAGTTAAATTTTTATTTAATTGTTTTAGGAAGGCTTTGTCTATAGCTATTTCCTCCTCCAGAGCTCCATATTACAGGGTGCTGAGGCCTCTTCCACAAACCCAGTCTGCAGGAATAATATGTAGCAGGTTCAGTTCTGTTCAGTTCTTGAATACATTTGAGGAAATGTAAAGAAATTAATTGTACATTAATAGTGGAAACACAGATGCAATGGTGTCAGTCGAAACAATAGATACAGAACAGTCTATACAATGGAGTGTCACAATAAACACAATATTATGTAGATATTAAGTAGAGACATTTTAAGTAAAGACAAAAACGACCCAGTAGAGTGACCATAGAAACACACTACCGACCTAGAAGTGTTACTTCAGAGATAAAGAGTAGACACAATCGAGTGACAGTGGAGACACAGAGGCAGACAAACTAAAGAGTTAGTAGAAAACCAGTGACACAGGGACCCATAATAAAGACCCATACTAGGTTGACAGCATAGAGGCACCATACACCTGCTAGAGTGACAGTAGAGGCAGTAACTCAGTATAATCACAGCAGAGTAACAATACACACAAATGTAAGACGTCTTTAGAATGTCATTAGGATGACAAGTAGAAAGACAGTAGAGTACCGGTAGAGGCACACATACAGACACAGTATGTTGTGGACAGGTAGCTTTTAAAGATATCCAATGAAAATTACACCAACAATATCTAGCTAAATGTTCAGCTGAGCATCCCTGACCTGGCTTTGGATTTAGAGTGTCAAATATCAAAGAATCATTCTGCCAGCAATCTGATTGGATGTTTCTGATGACGTAAAATATTAGGCTATACAGTACTTACCTATTTACATTCCATATACTGTATGTTGGGCAAACCGGTGGCCCAGTGGATAGCATTTTGGCCTCACAGCAAGAAGGTCCTGAAGCCCGGTTGTCCCGGCCTTTCTGTGTAGAGTTTGCATGTTCTCGCCATGTCTGCATGGGTTTCCTCCAGGTGCTCTGGTTTCCCCCACTATATAAAAACATTTAGGGTTCACTCTCCAGCTCGGGGTCTTGTTCGCGAGTGAGGGGACTATGGAGCGAGAGATTGGCCAGAGAATCGGAGCAGCGGGAGCGGTATT
>JAODUK010041295.1:0-20694 GCA_027564635.1 Typhlichthys eigenmanni
TTGGCATGCCTGTGTCAGCAGGAGTAGACACGCCCCCTAGCCACCACTAACCCCTCAGCAGTGCAGGATCCTCACAAAATCCGGCCATAAGTGTACAGTTGAAAATCAACCAGGTCTCCATGGGGTGATTTTTAATGGATATGACGCAGCTTTGTTTTCAGCCCATATGCAGATTTGTATAAAAACATGACTTCTGTCAATATTAACACCAGCATTGATGCGTCTCATTACAGATCAGTCCTGTTACTTTTTAGGGTGCAGTTACTGCTGTGTTAAACAGTTTCAGAACCCATCGACTTCATCATCTGAGTCTACAATAATAGACCAGGGCTAGTGCTGCATTTCTGTTTTGGTGTAGCCAGTGGATATCCGGAGCCAGGCCTTCCTATTCTCTGTGCTGGCCATTGTTTATGGAGTAGGACTTGCCTATGAACCAATACCTGCATATGAATGCAGGTAATTTAAAATAAAATATATAAACAAAATCGTCGTCAAGCCAATTTTTATCTAGATTGCACATTATTTAAATAATAATAATAAAAGTATTTTTATAATTATGAGCTCTGCAGATTACGTTACTTTCCTGCTATGCAAAAAAAACATTGTTTAAAGTTTATTGTTGAATTAGGTTATGATGGTGTTACATGGAAATTAAATATGCATACATGTAATAGTCTCCTATGAAAATGAACTATGTTAGCTTGTGCGTTTTAAGCATGTTAAAAAAGTTATGTTCAATGTGGCCGCCCATTGAAAAATATTGCTACAACTAATGTGACTGGTCAATACTACTCGGATTACAAATGGACTACAAACGGAAACCAGGTCACTTCCGATGCAAACATCTGGCTGTTGCCTACAGATTCTGCAGTCCAGAAATATATTATACTGTATATATCATACAATATTTGGCTGAATAAAAGGTAACACACCTAGGAGATCGTTTTGAGGTAACCACTCCATAAGCTTGACATTCTTTGGTGCATCTTTTGGGACGGCTCCTGTAGATCTCCATACAACCTGAAATAAAGTCTCAACATTAAAACCTGTTGGGCAAGCTGAGCAAAGTCAGGTACAAAGTACAGTTGAAAAGAGCAGATCTCTACTGGATCAGTGTTTACACATATATACTGACTGCAAAAACATTTATTTGGTAATGTTGAGAGGATTGGGTGATGATGAAATCACTGTACGTATGGACTGAAATAGTTTTTTACAAAATGTACTTAAATCAACAAGTAAAAACATCTGCTAAGATTGATGGTTGGGACATGATTCAATTAGTGTTGTCTTGGCAAAATGTACCCTTTGAGGAATCTGTCTGAAGGCATCAAAGAACTGCTTTGCCGTTTCTTCAGGGATACTGGACACCATAGATCCCAGGGAAAAGACAATGAAGCCATCTTCCCCAGAGCCTTCAACAAACTCCTCCACATCCTGCATTGAGACAAGAGAATTCTGTTAAGAAATCGCTGCAGAACATATGAGACTACTTGTTATATAATGTATTGTTTTATAATGTATTATGTCGCATGTGTCCGTGCATTATATGCTGTGTATTTCAAAATGTAGTGTTTGCATTATAGTATGATGTTTATAACAAAGTATGTTAGAACTCTACTGGGTCAACAAAAACATGTGAATAACGGTTTACTGTGTAAACAGAGGAGGAACTTTTATTTTGAAACCATGTTGAAATCTAGACTTCAAAGGTTTGTATATTGTAGTTTAATGTTGTAACACTATAACAGGTTAACTTTAACTGTAGGCTAGGCACCATCTAAACACAGCTAATCCTATGCCTTTGGTAACTAGGCAGTTGGTAACACAATAGGCCTTCTTTCTTGATTTTCAATGGTTAAAGTTCAGGGCACAGCTTTTCCTGGATCATATTTCACTCTGAATGTTTACAGAAGAGAAAATAAACCATTGTTTTCACCAGTATGAATGTAGTCCAGAGTTATGACCATTTTCTTTTCAACAATAATTTAGCCCGGGTAAGATATACTCAAATGGTTTGCAATGTGCCTATACTGTATATGTCCATGAAACTTGGATTAAGAAACAAACAACAATCAATGTAAGGTGTTAACTGTTTACAGTGTCAAGAGATCGCATCGTCCATGTTGTTCATTGTCATTTAATACAATGCGGCATATTGGGACTTTTATAAGCCTTGTAAAATCCTGAAATTCTACAGAGCCCGTGTCACGCACACTCTCGTCAAACACTCACCGCCGGCAGAGAGTGTGGTTTCTTGCAGTTGATACCTCCGATCAGGACCATGTTGGGCATGAGGGGTTTGGGCCACTCGAACGTGAAGTCGTACCTCAAAAGCCAAATGGCACCTTTGCCCAGCAGCTCCCCGTAGCTTATGTCCTTCTCCAGATACCTGCTGGTCAGCTCGTCGAAGCGGTGGTAGATCACGCGGCACAATATGAGGTCCACGACGTACATGACCGTGTTCAAGACCCTCTGCCCGAAGTTCATCTTGTCCGTGTGCCCAGAGAAAAAGCGCGGGACGTAGGAGGGCGGTGAGGGGCACTGTGTGGCCTGGTCCTGCAGGCCGCAGGGAAGCCCCCACATGAAGTACACGGCCGGGATGGAGAGGGTCTCCGCCAGGATGGCACCGCAGGGAAGAAAGGGGTCCGTGAGCATCACGTCGAAGCCCTCCCCTCGTAGCTGGCTCACCAGGGTCCCGTTGTACAGCAGGCTCTCACAGCCCGTCACCTGCACGGACGTGAACGCCATCAGCCGCTGCACGTTGACCACGAAATCGTTGATAGCCGAGCGCTTGACGAACGCGCTGTTCTTCAGGGCGTCCGTGCCCTTGGTCAGCTCCTCCTGGGTGTAGGGCACAGGGAAGGTCTCAGTGCGGTAAGCATCGGAACCACTGATCATCAGGTTGCTCTCGGGAACCAGCAGGACCACCTCATGGCCTCCGTGGGCCAGCGCGCTCACCAGCAGCTTCATGCTGAGCCAGTGACTCCCGTCCACTGGCATTACCAGCACCTTCCCCCCGTGAGCGGACCCCACCGTGGCGCATGTCAGCCAGACCAACAGCAGCAGCCCCGGTACGGATAACATGCCCATACCGCCGCTACTGTTGCTGTAACACTGGGATACTAGTAGTAGTACTCTCTCTGGTCTGGATGGGTGTTGTTCAGAGAGGGCTGGGAGTTTTTACTCTCCAGTGTCAGCGATAGCGTGAGTGCGTGTCAGCTGGTTGTGTGGGTGTGTTCGTGTGTTTAACTTCTGCAGGAAATATGGGCCTTGCAGACTGTTGTGTAATGTTGGGATAATTCACTGTGCAGTGTGTGTGTGTGTGTGCGTGTGTGTGTGTATGTGCATGTGTTAGCTTCACATTTTAATGAATGATTATGGGCGTTTAAAATATGTTTAGGCCTAGGCCTATTTAGGAATATGTTCACTAAGAATTGTAATTTAAGCAATTTGTAATTTGTAATTGTAATTTAAGAATTGCAAAGCGCTGCTAAATGCTTGCCCAAAATTTAAGAGTTGTAACCTACACTTTTATTTGTGGCTTTTAGTTAGGGAATCGCCTTTTAGGTATATTTGTTTTGGCATAGAGACACATTTCAGCAACTTCTCTCTGACAAGCACAGAAAAGCATTTTGCACATTAAACTAGAATTACAAAATATGTTTTTATTGTTTTATTGTTGTAGTCTCATTCACTTAACTACATTGTAGCCTACTTTCTTTTTTAATGTCAAACAGTTAGGGTCACACGAAACTATGCAAATATGCTCGCATTACGTCATGTTTTGTGCAAACCGCTGGCAGGCTGACTTCGGCTCCGCCCCTATTCTTCTCACTAAACCCACCGTGGCACTCAACTAGCGCCGGCCGGGCAGTTGCGTGTGCCCTCTCCCTAAATATTCTCCTTTATCTCTCCTCCTCTAGCACACGGAGGAGGAGGAGCAACTATACGCTTATTCTTTGAAAAGGCTGGTGGCGTGTGAAGGCATCATAAATCACAATAAACACCCGCGTTAGCTATCTGGTGGGAGATAACATCAAACATACAACAATATAGCCTATAGCCTATATAGCCTGGGAATTATATGTGGTTACAACTTGCATTACTGAATGATTAGCTAAATTGAGTAAATCTGATTTCTGCTAATTAAGTTCCATTACTTTTAGATTACTTCATGCATAAACATTGTTATTTGAAATGCCATCCAAAGCAATTTACTGCATTGGCACACCAACTCTTTCTATTTTTGTGACCGTTTATGTTGCTCAGGGGTCCGGATTATAGGACTTTATTTCAATTATTGATTGATGTGAATTAAAGGTTAATAGGAGAACATCCAACTGTTTAAGCATTTTCCTTCTGCAAATGTCCCTTTTATATTTGAAAGTAGTCCTAGAATTAATCATCTAATTAAACAAAAAAATACCTGTAATCTGGTTCCACTATTTTAGTTGATAACTCTAATGGATTACAGTTACTGATTTCTCATAATCAGATTACTAGTACCTAACCCTGACAAGGTACAGTACAGTAGCTCTTAGTAGTCATGTGTGGCATGTCAGTCCTGAAGACACAGTGTAAACATCTGGCTGTGGAATGTGTCTGTGGCCTTGGGGGAAGCCCCCCCCCCCCCCAGGCAATCATTGGTGATTTCCTTCTCTGGATGAAGTCAAATAAGCAGCACATTTGTCTCAAACAATTCCAGTCAAATTCACTACAAAACACAACATCTTTTTTATTTCAACTCCTGTAGACCAAAGGTTCCAAGAATGATGAGGTGAGTTCAAATTAGGTCAAACATATAGTTTTCCTTTGCTTGAGTCTGTTACGAAATTTAAATCTACAAAATAGTTCATAACAATTATAATAATCAATATACACTCACTAGCCAACTTTATCAGGTACACCTGTTATGGTATTAATGCACTACCAGCCCATCATCAGCAAGGCATGTGGCTGCCTGCAACTCAAGTAGAGAGCTTGACTTCATGTTAGTCCAAATATTAGACCAGGGCAGATCAAGATGGTGCGCTATGACTGCAGGTACACACTGCAGTCTCTAGTTTACAGAGAGTGGTGCGATAAACAAAATACATATAGTGTGTGTGTGGAAAGTTATGTGGGCAAAAACACGTTGCTGTAATGAAAGAGGTCACGAAGAGAAAGATGGGGTGCCCTTTAGCCTGAGGCCACTAATGGTATGAGGCCTCTAGAGCAGGGGCCTCGAAATGAAGTGTTAAATGCAACAATTATCAATGTTAACAGTACACAACAAGACTCTAAACATTTATCCTTTGCCGTATTTGAATACACCTACAGTATATGATTTATGCCATAGGGTTTTAGACGGGTTGTATTCACGGAAGCTATCATTGTGCTACGCACAAACCAGTTATGTCAACATAAAATATTCTGGCCATAATAGCTGCCAAAAACACAGTTGGTTCAAAACAGGATTTGTATCTTGACAGCAATGTCAATGATGAGAGAATAATAAGGTAAGATAAGGTGTGATATAGTTTGAGTATGCATACTTGTAGGCCTAAACTCATTGTTGAATTGTTGTTTTATAGTATAGTAGACCTTAAATCCAAAAATGTTCTTCCCAAATGATTCTGAAACTATTCTGGTAAAGCAATAACAGGGGAATGCAACAGTCAGGGAATCTTAATGAATTCTCTGGAGTGCAAGAGCATGTCGCTTATCTTTACCATAGCTTGACATTACGGTAGCCCATTCTTCGCATATTGTAGCAAAAAAAAAAAAAAAAAAAGAATTTTTAGGTCCTTCTTGTAGATTCTTTGTTCTACGATCGAACCTGTAGGGGGCAATAATACGCCATAACTTTAGATATCACTACCTACAATCTGAAGAAGAAGAATGACTGGGCGGGCTTGGTTCTTCTTGCAGGTTTGGATGACAACATTAACGATCATTATGCGATATCAAAGTACTCACACATACACTGTATCTAGCTATATCCCAGAGACGATGTTGGTTGCTGGTTCACCTTCTTCATAATGTCGTCGCGGAGCTGGATCCTTGCTGAAATCCTTTCTTTAGTTTGTTTACAGAGCAAAGAAGAGATGGTCCACGGCTCAGAGGGCGCCGAGTACACGGAGCAACCAGAGCCAAGTGAACTAAGCTAACAGCCGAAACAGCAGTCTTTTCTTGTCCCATGAGGGTGTTTGGTCGCCGTATGCCCTCCCTGGCACGTCGAGACAGAACGACGTCTCCTTTAGCCCGACACAAGCTGAAGGTAAGACTAACAACATGTCTGTCACGCAGCAAGCTACTGTTAGCATGATTGGCTAGCTGTAGTCAATGTGGACTCGTGTGTATTGTTTTATCATCAACACCCAGCTTCGTGTTTGAATGCATTTAGTACACGTTATCTGCCTGCATTGGCTTTGATGATGGCATGTCGCCCTTTTCGCTACGCTTTAGTATAACTGCGCGTTTTATCAGTTGCTACTTGGATGTCTTGTTAAGAGAGCAAACACTATTTTATCCAACACGATAGACTTCTTCACACTGCCAATGCTATGTAGCCTGCCGTCCTATTCCCCCTTCTGGAAAGCACTTTGAACTCCAATTCTTTTAAGAAAAGTTGATTTTATATATATATATATATATATATATATATTATTATTATTACACTTATTAATAGTTATTGTGCTGTACGCATCTTTAATGTTGTCATTGATTCTCGTCAGACATGGAGGCGGGCACCATGAGCATCTGGCCTCGCATGGACCCCTTCCTGCTGGGAGTTCTGCAGGTGACCCCTCCGCCGAACGGTCTGTGAAGTGCACGTGTGGTCCCCTGGGTGGCTTACGTGTCTGGTCAAATGTCCCCCCGCAGATGCCTCCCCCGGCCAAGCTCGGCCTGCACTACCTCCGCAAGATGGCCGTGTATGTGCGAACGCGGCACGGCTGCTTCCCCCTGCTGAGCTGGACCATGTGGAGGCACATTGCCTGCGGGAAGCTTCAGCTGCCGGAGGACCTGGCGTGGCTCTACATGGAGACCTTTGACCTCCTCGCCGGCCACCCCGCAGAGGAGAGGCTGGCCTGGGCCGAGGCCTTGTCCCAGTGCTCCTCCCCCGAGGAGCTGGACCGCCAGCGGAGCAAGGTGAGGGGGGAAGGAGGAGGAGGAGGAGGAGGAGTGTGTCTGTTAAAGGCTGCGTTGTGCTGTACTCCATTGCAGGTTTGAAGTCGTTATTTCCGAGTCAGTTTTACCGACTTCCAAACTAAATGTGTCCCAGTGCATCTGCTCGGGAAAACGTGGACATCCGCAGCAAACTGATATTTGTGGCAAGTCTCTAAACATGACCAAACATCTACCAAGAACACATAGCTGTCAGTTAGGCTATTTGTCCATATTTCTATTAGTGACGAGAAATGCTGACACTAGCTTCGCTCCCACGTATTGAAACATATTGCAAAGCCTAGGGCATTGCTGTTGTTGAGCGGTGTTCGCTCTGTAGATGAGAACATAAAGTGGTGCATACCGCACCACGTAACAATATCGTAGCCTCTGCCATCTATGTCCACTGTGGAGGGCTTCTGCGGGAGAGCCTTGAGGAATTGATTGAAAGCAAAGGTGGTTTTTCAACAATATTTTCTCCAAATAGACTGACTCCACCTTTATAAAGAGCCACTCCTTGATTGGGGCGATCGGGCGTTGCGGCGGTTGCACTTGGCATAGGAAAAAGGCAGCTGTTTTGGCTTTGAGACCTGTTTGAGCTGTTTAAGCTAGGAGTTCTACTACCGTTTGAACATAGGAGTGTAATGCCACGTTATCTGGTTACCTTTGTATCTCTTGTGCCTCACCCGCTTGTCGTGACAGTGTGCTATTTATTTCTTGTCTTCCTGGTTCCTCTTGATGAGTGATGAATTTATTTATACTCCAGGCACTGATGCGCTGCTGGTCTCTTCTCTCCTCCAGTTGTCTGTGGATGCACTGCAGTTCATCCTCTTCCTCTACATGCAGCAGTTGAACCGTGTGTCTCTGCGAAACTCGCTCATCGGTGAAGAGTGGCCCAGTCCCCGCTCTCGCTCGCCCTCGACCGGCTCAGAGCTGGAGGCCAAGACCAGCTCCCAGAACAAGGTCGGCCATTGCCATTTCAAACACGGCTGTACTTTCCTTTTTAATGTGGAAAACCTCATGTTGATTGCAGCGTTGGTTGACTACAGTACAGTAACATGCACATTAGTTTATGAAGACCAACACGTGTTCAGGACCTGCTTGGTCTAGATCGGTCTGGTGGTGGCAATAGCTCATGTGCATTTTGTGATGCAGAGTTTCAACGGACTGCACTTTAGTATTGGACTTTTCCAAGGAAGGGGGGAACCTTTTAACCTGGTGTAGCCAGTTGCCTCCTACTGACAAACAGTGTGGGTACCAATGGCACAGAGGGTAGAGTGATGGAGAAGTCGCTGGTTCAAACATCTCACAAAGGGTCGAGGGGTTCCTGAGCAAGGTCAGGCGGCGCCTTGCATGGCTGACATCAACATTGGCATGTGTGTGTGAATGTATAAAGTAGGGGTGCACAATATATTGACTCAGTATCGTTATCGCAATATCATGTTCCGCAATATCATATTGAAAATGTTGCATGAAGTGCAATATTCTGTATATTTTGTGCAGAGATGCGTCCATTGGCTGTTTGGCTTAGTTGTGTTAAGATGTGGGGCTGAGGAAGCTAATAACATAATAGAGATGGAAGAGGAAACATTATTGGTCAAAAAGAATGCCTCCTCGGTAACTTGGAATTACTGTTGTACGAGTCCAATATGACTGTCAATTGAAAATGTTATTTTGATGCATTTTCCCATAACCTTTGTGTTTTTACCTTTGTTTTAAAATATTGAAATTAACATCAATATTGCAATTTTCATGATCAATATCGCAATTTAACATTTTATCAATATTGTGCACCCCTAGTGTGAATGTGAGCCAATACTGTAAGGCGCTCTGAGTGGCCGTCAGGTTAGAAAGCGCTGTAAATGCATTCCCACATCTGTGGCGTATCTCTGCAGAACTGGGACGACCAGGCCCAGCTGTGTTTCATGCAGAGCCACCTGGGCCAGATGCTGGAGCTGCTGCTGGAGCCGGGCCAGCTGTCTGCCTCGGGACAGGCTGCCCGGGACAGCCAGGTCTGCACACACACACATGAATGTGCATTCACCTATACACACACCCACCCACGCACGCACGCATTCACCCACACATTCATGTGGTGTCTGTTTTTTGTGTATGTCATGTGAGACTTGCTGCAAAACCAATAAATCAAATAATGCCCCATGGGGACAAATAAAAGGTTGAACTTGAAGTGTGCACAATGTACATTACACAGCGATATTGCACAAGTGAAGTCAGTTTATGTTCTAAATTAAAATGTCCCATCCTGACTTTCAAAAGGAGCAGTCACAGAGCACATATTGAACATAAGAGATTATGGCATTTCCAAATCTCTCTTCCACACCCTTTTCCTGTCCATATTCACTGTCTATCTAAATAAAGGCAAAGTGCTCCAAAAGTACACATAAAAAGTAAACATAACAGATTAAAAAAATGTTATAATAAATTTTTAAATAATAATTATAAATTTCTTAAAATAAAATAAAAATGTTTTTAATTGTAATTGTATTTATTTTATAGATTTTGAATAAGTTATACATATGTGTATATCTCCTTAATACTTAAATGTATCTAATAATAACGTGTCCCAATAGATCAAAGAGCGCCAGAAGGTAAATTTGCCTTTCCGTACGCACTAGGTTCCCCTGGAGGCCCTGCAGGGCCTGAGTCTGCTCCTGGAGGGCTGGGCTAGCCCCCGGAGGTCAGTCCAGGCCATCCACAGGTTGCTATCCAGGGCGCCCTTCCAGGCCCAGGCGGGCTTCTCCAAACTCAGCCGCTCCTTCCCGATGCACCTGCTGCTGTCCTACCTGCGGAAGAGCCTCGTGCTCAGCCCCTTCGGCATGACGGAGTGCCTGCGGTCCGGCAAGAAGCTGGCCTGGGCCCAGCAAGGTGTGTCGCTGCCCCCGGGGGAGGGGGCATAGTCGATGGGATGTACAGGGGGAAAAGAAAATAGTAATGTTGAATCCAATGGAATTATATAATATTTGAAATATAAAAATGCTCTTTATTGCATTAAATAAAAGTAAGGAATTAGGAAAGGGTTTTAAAAAACATTTTGCAAAAGGGGTCCCCGGCCAGAAGCTAGTACTATTTGGGGGGGGGGGCCCCTGGCCTAGGTATCCGTCTCGTATATTTCTCACCCAAAATGTTTCCGTCAATCTGTCAGTCAACGATATCCTTAAGCAAGGCATGCCGGGGATCCACAGCACCTTTTGGCCTTGCCCCTGACAGCCCTCTTGACGTGTGTGTACGTGTGTGTGTGTGTGTGTACGTGTGTGTGTGTGTGTGTGTGTGCGCGCACGCCCTCTAGTTGAGGGGTCCATGAAGAGAGCCAAGATCGCCAGGAACACGCACAGTGCTCCTCCCCGCAGCAAGATCGTGCTGATGTCGCAGGTGTTCAAGCAGACGCTGGCTAAGGACTCGGACAAGCTGACCGGCGCCAACGTCAGAATACACCGATGCACGGACGCCTTCATATACCTGCTGTCACCTCTCAGGTAATGTGCACGTGCACGCACACACACACACATGTGGTCTCAATGCGGGTCCCATGCTAGTGTGTTGATGCTAGTATATGTCCCATAATGTGTCTCAATGTGGGTCCCATGCTAATGTTTCTCATGCTAATGTACCCGATGCTAACGTATGTCTCCAAATCTTACGTTGTCCCCCCCCATGTTCACGTGTATCCCGTGCTAATGTCCCCCCCATGCTAACATATGTCCCCTATGCTAATGTACTAGCTTTGTCCCCCTCATGCTAACGTATGTCCCCTATGCTAATATACTAGCTGTGTCCCCCCCAAGCTAATGTCCCCCATAATGCTAACATATGTCCCCCATGCTAATATACTAGCTGTGTCCCCCTCATGCTAACGTATGTCCCCCATCCTAATATACTAGCTGTGTCCCATGCTAATGTGTCCTCCCCCAGGCTAATATACTAGCTGTGTGTCCCATGCTAACATACTAGCTGTGTGTCCTATGCTAATGTGTCCCCCATACTAACATACTAGCTGTGTCCCATGCTAATGTGTCCTCTCCCAGGCTAATATACTAGCTGTGTGTCCCATGCTAACATATACTAGCTGTGTGTCCCATGCTAATGTGTCCCCCTCCCAGGCTAACGTGCCCCCCTCCCCCAGGTCGGTGAGCGTGGACAAGTGCCGCCACAGCACTGTGGTGCTGGGTGCCGTGGAGACCAGCGTGCACGTGCAGGGCTGCGAGGGCACGCGGGTGGTGTGCGCGGCGGGCCGCGTGGCCGTGGGCGGCTCGGCGGGCTGCACGCTGCACGCTCTGACGCCCACGCGGCCCCTGCTGCTGCCCGGCAACAGCGACCTCACCCTGGGACCCTTCCACACCCACTACCCCTCGCTGGAGGACCACATGGCCAGCGTGGGCCTAGCCGTGGTGCCCAGCGCTTGGGACCGGCCCCTGCTGCTGGGGGAGCCCGCCGCCGGCCCCTGCTACCGCCTGCTGCCCCCGGGGGAGATGAGCCCCCTGGTGGTGCCCTTCAGGATGGAGGGGGACACGTGCGAGGTGCCGGGGGGGCTGCCCCCGGCCTACCAGGAGGCCCTGGAGGGGAAGAGGCGGGGTATCCAGGCCTGGCGGAAGACGGTGATGGAGGCACGCCTGGACCCGTGAGTGCGATGCGCCGCCACTAGGTGGCACAAACACACTAACATGCACTTAACACTAAGGGTGTCATGAGAACCGCTACTTCGGTACCAAGTCGATGCCAAAATTCTGAAAACATGACTACTCGTTTTTGAAAGTACCGTACACATCCAAGCTCGTCGAAAAGAAAAACAGAAAGTAGGCTACTTTGCGTTTCAGGCTAGCTAATCACACAGGTGATGAAGAACGGTAGATGAAAAACCAGCCCTAGCCTGAAGCAATGAAATGCGTCTTTTGGCCTCCCCTTTCCTACTCGGTAGCAAGAAGAACCAGTGTGTGTTGTTTGTTTATGGCGCAGGACATAACACAGTAACAATATCCTACAGCTGCCAGTCATTTTTACGCTTAGTTTACCCCAAAAAAGAGGCGTGTACGCCCGAACAACTACGAGTTGATATCGCGTTGTTATGGTCTAACCGAACAAGACTTGTCAATGTCAACTTTATTTATTTAACACATTTAAAACAACCGTGATAAATATATAATACATGAAAAATATACAGGTTACATTTACATAAAATAATAAAAGCAGTAAACAGACATTTGATGCCAACTCAGCTGGGATTAAAGGCTTGTCTAGTTGTGACTTGTTAAGTTACATTTTTTCATGCTTCAGTAGCCAGTTTTCTATTGTCACGCATCTATGCCATCTCTTGACCTCAGTATGTATGCGGTAGGCAGAATACACACATGCATCACTTAGGCATGTAAGTGGTAGGAAAGAAAAAATGTCTTGCTTTTATTTATTTTGTGGATCTTTATTGAAACTCAGTGCTATATGTTCCTCTCTTCTTAGTCAGCATCCATCAAACGTTTTGACCTATGACCCTCCAAAACAAGTGGTTAACTCTTAGCAAACGATACGAGGATTACATGTTGGCATGTAAACATACAGCATTATGACACTGAAAAATGTACACCTGTCCTTCCTCCCCCCACCCCCCCACTGACCCTGAGAAGGCTCTGACGGGTGTGTGTGTGTGTGTGTGTGTGTGTGTGTGTTGCAGGGAGCAGCGGCGGCTGTTCCAGAACCTGGTGGAGAAGCGGTTCCACGAGTGGCTCCTGGAGACGGGCCACCGGCAAGAGCTGGACAGCCTCGTCCTCCCCAAGACGCTGCCCGGCCCGGAGCCGTGCAACGGAGCCCCAGAGGCACAGGGGCCTGGCGGGCAGCGGAGGCCCGGGGGGCTGGTGGACCCCCTTGTTGGTGGTGGTGGGCGCTCTGTGGGCCGCACGCCGGTTGCCTAGGGCTCCCGTGGGGCTCTCTGAGACTGTGAGACCATACGTGTGTAATCTTTCAGAGACCGGAGCAAGGCTGTAGCATATAAAACATGACCTATGACCTACAGACAGCTGTTCAAACACAGGGATACCCTACCACCACCATGACACTCTTCACAATGTCCTTCCCAATGTATCGGACCCATTATGCTTAGGCTGCATGCACCAGTGCATTGACTAACGCGTTGGCAAAGAGAGTGGTGAAATAAACAAAACAAAGTCGCTATAGTCGCTTTTCCTCCAAGCTTCTGAGGCCAGTGCCTTCTTGAAAGTTAATTATTTTGCCATAGGGTCAAAACAGGGTAGGACCTGCATTTAAGATACCTCCATCGTCGTTGTGATGTAAGTCAGGGAGAACACTGATCTGTCATTACATATGTGGTACATTGCTTGTTTGTTTGTTTGCGTTTTGAAGAACAATATTTCCATAAATATCCTAAATGCTGGAATTTTCAAGGCTAGTGTATATGAGGATGTAAAGAAATGTAATTTAATATTAATGCCCTACTGTTACTGTAGCTTCATTCTCAAACTTAGACGATTGCACTTTGACCACAGACCACATTATAATAATTGTAAAAAGAAAAGATAAATAAAACGTGTAGTTTTTATATATTTTTTGTCGTTAATTTCAAAGGGGAAATATTACATTTATATTTACATTTTGTCTGTTAGTGGGGAAAAATGCAAAAACATCACAAAGATGCAAGACAGTAATCACACACCTGAATGAAAACTAAGCATGCTCACTCCCGCACAGGGTGCCTCTAACCTGACACGCAGATGATCTGTTAACCAGATGGTCTGTTAACTAGATGGTCTGGTCTGTTAGCCAGATGGTCTGTTAACCAGATGGTCTGGTCTGTTAACCAGATGGTCTGTTAGCCAGATGGTCTGTTAACTAGATGGTCTGGTCTGTTAGCCAGATGGTCTGTTAACCAGATGGTCTGGTCTGTTAACCAGATGGTCTGTTAGCCAGATGGTCTGTTAGCTAGTAGGTCTGTTAGCAGACCATCTGGGGAGCCGTCCACTCAAACTGTTCAGAAAAGGGGAGGCACTTCTTGGTAGGTGATTGGGTGAATCATCTTGTCTCCATCCATTCATCTTCATCCGCTTATCCGCAGTCGGGGCAGCAGCTCCAGCAGGGGACCCCAAACTTCTCTTCCCCGAGCCACATTATCCAACTCTGACGGGGGGATCCCGAGGCGTTTCCAGGCCAGTGTGGAGATATAATCTCTCCACCTAGTCCTGGGTCTTCCCTGAAGCCTCTTCCCAGCTGGACATGCAACACCTCCCTAGGGAGGTGCCTAGGGGGCATGCTTCCCAGATGCCCGTACCACCTCAACTGGCTCCATTCGACGCAAAGGAGCAGCAGCTCTACTCCGAATAGCAGACCTTCTCACCCCATCTTGTCTATCACAGGTTAACGTCACACCTGATCCACGCTCAGCTTCAAGTACGACGCAGATTGGTCTGAAATGCACATGGACTTACTCAAATCTCGTGGCAAAGTCAAACTAGCTTCCAAGATCAAGATGATACCATATAACCTGACATGCCAGATTGGTTGTTTGACACAAGTCCATCTGGGGAGCCAGATGGACTTTGAAACATTGAAACTGACAAGGGCAGACACTTTCAAAAAATACTCTGCAGTCGATTGGATCTGTCAGTTTTCAAGTCTTTCGCTGTCATCACACCTAAACCACGGCCACATCCACTTCCATGACCTATATAGCAACTATGTCCGGCTACATAAATTATGTTGATGCTTAATATCTATGAGGTTATTAACTGGGCAACATGGTGGCCCAGTGGACAGCACTGTGGCCTCACAGCAAGAAGGTCACGCGTTCTCCACGCATCTGCGTGGGTTTCCCCCAAATCCAAAAAACTGTTCGGTTCACTCTCTCCTACCAGTGCCATTGACCAGAGACACTGGCCATATCTGGAGATGGTCCCCGGGCTGCTCCCTTGAGGGATGGGTTAAATGCAGAGAACAAATTTCGCTATGTGTACGTGACAATAAAAGCACCTTTACCGGCTAAGTTAACTTTCTTTTTCAAGAAAGTCATGACGAGGGTAGGCAGTAGCAAGTCCTTAAATCACGCAGGAAACATACAGTAATTCATACATAAAATAAAAAAAACATGTTTACATTTTACATAAAACAACTAATAATTAACCTCAACAGCTTGAATCACAACTAACAATTACAAAGGGAGGGATACAAGTTTCAAAATTGTTAGGGGCTGCACACTCCCAGATAGTCCCGAGAAGCTAAATTAGCTCTATAAACAGCTGGTGTTTCATGGTGCTTCTAATGCCACTACAATCACTATAGGCTGCAGGACACAAAGTAGACCTACATATCACAGCTGTGGTTGTAGGTTTGGGTGTGGGTGGCTAGATTCTAATCAGGTGTGTGTATGTGTGGAAGGATAGGGGGGGTAGGCTGGCACAGCCATGCTATGCTATGGAAGGGGGGGGGGGGGCAGTTTGACCCAGTAGCAGATAAAGCGGGTCAATAGATGCCCTTTATCCACATAATCCCCATTCGCTTTTCTAGAAATGCTGAATGGCACTAGAACCACTGACTCAATTTTTGGATCTAATTTTCATGACAAAGCGTTTGCTCCCCCTCCGCCCCCGCTGTTCATACCAGTGGGAGGGTGGGGGGTATAAAAGGAAGGCGTGTTCTGGTACTTGCACATCCAGACCTCAGGGGGTGGGGACCACCAGTATCATCGTCAGGACCGGAGCACACAAACAAACGCACGCATCTGCATCCAAAATGGGCCGGGTGAGTACAGGAGTACTGGTCTGGGACCAGTCCTCTGGCGCTCCTCGAGCGGGATGCCTGACACTATCCTACCTGTGATCAGACTCACATGTGAGGTGTGTTATGTACAGTTCTATGGTTGGGACCATGGCGTCGTTAAGGGATAACACGCTTTGGGGTCTAGAAGAGGGGCAGTATATGGTGGTCAGGGCCTTAGTGGCATGAAGAGCTGAGAGGAACTATTGGGAGATAACTAAGGAGAGAACGTTAAACTGTTTATTCTGTTAAGTCTGACTGAATGGGTATTTGCTTAAACACGCTGGTTCTGGTGTTTGTGTGAGGTGGTAGCAATGTACAGAAAGGTACCTAAACCTCACTATCCGACACCTCCAGGATGCTTTAGCGTCTCTTGCTAAGTACTCTCCCGCTGGGGAACTGGGTTCAAGAAGGTGCGGATGAATTCCTCCCGGTTGCATCTGCACCGGTACCAGTTGTCCAAAGAGCTCCAGAGAGTGGGGTGGTTCAAAGGCACTCCTGACAAAATAATGTCAACAGTTTATTCTAGAACTTGGTTTCCTCATGTCCCTTGGTGTGTGATATCAAACACCAAGGGGGACACAGATTAAAGGTGTGCTGTACAATATTTTAAACATTGATCTAGCAGCTAACAACTATTCACTATGTAAAATATACAGTGGAGTAATGGTCCTGAGCAGGTGTGTCGTAATCCGAGCTCCTCTGTTCTGTTTTGTATGTGTGCATGTGTGTGTTCCATGAAGCATTTGTGTTGGTCTGAGATGCTGGTGCTCTCTAGTGCGACACCTAGTTGCAGAAAGTCAAATGAAATCCACTTTGAAGTGTGACCTTTGTCTTCTGAGCTCACTTGCATACAGTGTCCGTATGTGTGTCTTGTTGTTGTTCACAATGACCTGGACAACCGTGTGTACCCCGCCCCCCCCCTCTCCCCTCTCCAGATCATCTTCTACGAGAAGAAGAACTTCCAGGGCCGTCGCTACGAGTGCGACAGTGACTGATCCGACTTCCATGCCTACCTGAGCCGCTGCAACTCCATCCGGGTGGAGAGCGGTGCCTGGGTGGTGTACGAGCGGCCCAACCACACGGGCTACCAGTACGTGCTGACACGGGGCGAGTACCCCAACTACCAGCGCTGGATGGGCCTCAGCAACCGCATCAGCTCCTGTAGGATGATTCACCTTGTAAGTGTGTGGGGGGGATTCTATAGCTGTAAGCTAACGTCATTTCTGACTTCTACAACAAACAAAAAAACGGAAACCTACCTAAAAGCTGCTGTGTGACAGGATGCATGCCTGCAAGGTAAAGAACCTTTAAAAGTCCTTCAGCTGCCAAAGTATTAATATACTTCACCCAACATGTAATTTCAACTTTACTTTTACTATTATTTTAATGTTTTTCCCTTTTATAAGCTGTCAAACCAGACAATCTATGTTTCAAGGAGATAAAGGTAGACACAGCCAACAGACGTGAGGCATATCGGAGAAACGGGACAACTGTGGGATCCTGACACTCAATATGCCTATGTGTGGTGACTGGTTGACGTAGCGTGCCAAAATAATCCTTTAGCATGGTGAAATACACGTTTGATCAGGTAAACCACGTAGTGTACTGTTGCCATTGGTGTCTGCCCGGGTGTATAGTTGTCAAGACAAAGACATTGACAGGTTAGGTTGTCTTGGGTAATGATAAGTTGTCATGACAAAGACAATAACATGTTATATCATCTTGGTTAATGTCAAGCTGCAATGAATGGTCCGTCGCCTGCTCAATCGCGTATGTGTGACCGCAAGTTAGACTTCAACGTGCACGTGGGCGATGGATGGATGGATGGATGGATGGAATGATGGATGGATGTGTGACCACAGCCAAACCTCCTGGTTTGCTTTAGAGTTTGCACAACCACCCTGCTGGCAGACCAGTCAGCGTCTAAAATGCTGGGTTTAATGCAATGACATTGAGGTGTGTCTGGAGATGGTGGCAGAGCGATAGATTAAGTGATACAAGAGAGACGGTGGCGCAGTGGGTAGAGCGGGGCGGCAGGGGATCCAAACGTCTCTGGGTCGAACCCCGCTAACTCCTCACCAAGTGTTCAGGTGTCCTTGAGCAAGGCACCCAACCCTCACTGCTCCAGTGCATGGCAGCCATCACTATCGGTGTGTGAACGGGTGAATGTGAGGAAATACAGCGCTTTGAGTGGCCAGAAGGTTGGAATAGCGTTGGGTAAATGCAGCCCATACAAACAGTTGCAGCAACACCGATTGGTTAAAGACTGCTCCAAAACTTTCAAAACTAACGAGGTTTAGGCCCATTAGGATGGAGCTTGTCCTGACCATTTTCACTTAGTGAATTTTGGGTCTGGTTACACCAGGCTACAAATTACTAACTGCTTTCATACAGACCTGTGTTCTATTGTGCATGTTGAATGCTAGCACCATTGCCTTATGGTTAAACGGCTCATGGCTGACAAAAGCAAATCCACAGTATTACATTACATCAAAGTTAAACCTAATGCAGTCTAGCCTGCTCACTAGCACTTTCTGCACACATAAAGGCAGTTATTCTATTAGACGTGACACAGTATCCCACCTATGTACACCCCCTCCCCTCTCATAACATTGTTCCTACCCCACCCCCTGCACTGATGTCTCCCTTCCCGTCTCCTCCACCAACCCCCTCTCCACCCAGACCGGCGTGAGCCAATATAGGGCGCAGCTGTACGAGAAGGCGGACTTCCGGGGCCAGGTGGTGGAGACCACAGAGGACTGCCCCTCCCTGATGGAGAAGCTGCGCTGGAGGGAGGTGTGCTCCTGCAAGGTGCTGGAGGGCTGGTGGGCCTTCTACGAGCAGCCCGGCTACCGCGGGCGCCAGTATTTCCTGGAGAAGGGGGAGTACCGCAAGTCCGCGGACTGGGGCGCCGGCGGCCCGGCCGTCCAGTCCTTCAGGCGCTTCACGGAGTGAATGACAGCCCCGCCCGCAGCAACGCATCCCTGTGTGTGTCTCTAGACACCACGGACAGATGTGTTCAGTGGAGACACTGTGATTTGTGAAGGATGGGGTCTCGCTTTTAATAAATAAATACAATTAAAAGTTAAGAGTCAGGATTCTTTCGTTCTTGGAGATTCTCCGTTCACTGTTAGGTAAAGCTACAATTGGTCATTTTCCTGTTCAGGTACATTTGGTGGTTCCACCTACAGTTAGAAATTGGTAAAGCGTAGACCAATGGTGGTTTTTGAATGATTTTAAAGTCTACCAATCACTGATGTTTTGTTCTTATTCTCCAAGGAATGTCACACAATTTTAATATCAAACTATCAAACTGCAACCTCAAGAGACTTGAGAATGGGGAACAGGCTAACAATACTCCTTGCATTACCAGAATTAGCCACAAACCGAAATCAACATTTATACAGAAAAGATGACATTTAATGTGTTGGCCTCAGCATGTTACACAATATTCAACAGTGTTCTTTTCTGTGATTGATTGTGAATAACACAATGAATGAATGCTACGATTATAAATAAAAGTCCTTCTGTGTTATATCTGTTACAGTATTTACTGTTGAAATATAAACCTTAATTTTTTTTGTACTTCCCATTTGAATATAAATCTTCAAGCTCATCACATTGTAACCTGGTCTGGAATGTTTCCTTTTCTTGGTGTACATAGAGTATATCTTCTTCTTGATTTGAACATGGAGAATTTATTCTTCTTCTTCATGGAGAATAGCTTCTTCCCTGTTTCATCCCAGCACGTGTCTGAGGCTGACTACGACAGGCTGAGGGTTCAGGTGAGTCCCGAAGGAGAAGCAGTTCCCGCCCCCGCCCACCAAGAGCAGCGAGGGCTCCTGTGGGTCTGCCAGCTCACAGCAGAAGGACTGCAGCATCACCGGCCACGGCACGGACGCCTGCAAGTGGCAGCACAACCACAGACAGGGCGGCTGTTAAAGGTGGAGTCAGCGTTTGTAAGCAGATACTTAAAAATAATCAAGTGTTTCAACACAGCCCTGGCTCTGGGAACACAAAGTGGTGCAGACCGCACCACACAACACTATCCTAGCCTTGGTAATGCGTGTCCAATTTGGAGGGCCATCCAGAATCTTTTTTTTTTTTTTTTTGTGCAGCACCCACAACCTCTTTTTTCACAGCAATTCTCCCTTATTGTTGCTATGTTACAAAAACATCTGGAACTTCCGCATTACATTACAGCAGCACTTTGTAAAGGTCACTAAAACAATGGAAATACATTTAGACAGGGAGCCTGAGTGTTTTGGGTGTACGAGTGAAGTTTAATTGGGCCGTCAACTCACTGTGTCCAGATTAAACTCCACACTGCTCCCAGTGGTCAGGTCAATCACTGCAACACCAGGAACACCGTCCGAATGGAGCCAAACTCCGCCCACAAGAATCAAACGATCGCCAACAACGTGGGCCGAATGGGAATACCTGACAGAAAGGTCCAAACGTTCCCCTTAAATTGCTTTTAACAACTGATGTTATAAGCCAGGGCCCAGGAGAATTGTACATTCTGTCACTCCATTCTGTTAACCACGCACTAAATGTAAACGTAGCTAGTTTGTTATGCATTCAAAACCAAACAGCGTAGGGACATGACAAATTAATTAATTAATGAATTAATAATTTAATTAAAGGATGAGTATGTCATCTTGGAAAAACCAGTAACTGCCAGATTTTGAAAGACACAATCGAAAAAAAAGCACCGCCCCTTGCCTCAATCATCCTTCCTAAACCACGCCTCCAATACACGTGAACGCGCAA
>JAODUK010041306.1:0-20691 GCA_027564635.1 Typhlichthys eigenmanni
TCCAGACAACACAGCTCTCAGGATCATAGGGACACCCAAACCTCTCCACCACGATAAGGTGATGGTTCCCGGAGAGGTGGTCAACTTCAGTTGTCTAAAAATGCACATTAAAATATTCTGATTATAAAATCTAAACATATATACAATTCATTAAATTAAATCAAACTAAACTATTAAATTGAATGGAATTATTGAATAATAATAATGAATAATCTGGGGAGTTCTTGCAGTAAATGGTGCTGTGCAGAACAAAGGGATATATTTGTTACTGTCCAATGCTTTTGCCAGAGATCAAGTTAAAAGTCTTAGAGGCAGATCAATACACTGAAACCCTGCCAGTCAGGAATCAACATGAAACCTCTGTTAATTGACTAATTGATTCAGATGCTGGGTCTGTGGCCTTTAAATGTTAAGACATTTGAAAAATACTAAAGTAAAGATTGTAGGAAGAAAGGAACCAATACATGATTATATAAAGCACACAATTATAAAATAAAAACAACATGTGGAAGTAACAACTATGTACATGCCAGCCACTAAACAACAGTTTGACTTATACAAAAGTGATACATTGTTAGTAGTATATGTTTTTGTGGTGGAAAACATGAATGTATCAGTGAGAAAGAAAAAATAGGAAGTCCTCAGCGGTTATTGGCCTGACTCATGCTTTGTCATCTTTCTCATTAGGTTACCATGACAGCCACATAGTCATTCGCTGGTTCTGGGCAGCAGTGGAGAGATTCAACAATGAGCAGAGGCTGAGGTTGCTGCAGGTAAGTCACGTGGCTCAGTGCATGTGCTCTGGTTGCCACCTAGTGGTGACTCATGTCACTGCAACATCTTACTCTATTTATTTGTCTTCCCACATTTTTCGTATTAGGCCTACATGTGTCACGATATTTTTCCAATAAGATTACATATTTCAGATTTTGGATGTATTTTTTTGGGTGACTAATACATTGTCACCTTAGGTCAAAAGTAGAGTGCGTAATTTGTAGAATGATATGTCATACCAACATCTCTCTGGATCATTATGCAGTTCCAAGTCATAACTGCATTTATTTCTAAAGCTGTCATATTGTTTTGCCTTTTATCCGATTTTCAGAATATTTTACTGTCGTCATGGAACCAAGCCTTTTATATATTTGACCACTGTAAAGGAAGCCCAAAATGGTGAAAACGGAGAGGATAAATTATCATCTCTAGGGCACATAGTTGGTGAAATTCAGTTGAATCACAAGGATAATTGCAGAAGAGATCAGTTATGTATTTGATATACAGTATGGGGCTTCATGGGACTTCTGGTGCTGAGCTGCGTGCGCATATGTCAGTGAAGTCCACGTGACGTCAAAAGTAAATGGCATTTACTGTATAGACGAATAAAAAATGCACAATTGTCGCTGTCTTCTATGCGTGTGTTTGTATACATTATTTTATGCAAAATATTTAACATTTATTTTGTTATGTTTTGTGACAATGTCTGCGATACATAACATAAATAACGAATTCAATGAATTTAAGTATTAATTGAATAAATCCATGTTCTGTAGAAAGTGAGAGAGAAAGACATAACGGCTGTTAATAACATTGTTGTTTTGCTCTCTAGTTTGTGACAGGAACATCCAGTATTCCCTACGAGGGTTTTGCCTCTCTACGGGGCAGTAATGGACCCCGCAGGTTCTGTGTGGAGAAGTGGGGCAAAATCACCTCATTACCCAGGTAGAATACTGCTTGTGCTTTATAAATGAATACAGGGTGAACCCCAACTATCACACACAACTTTCAGATGTAGTTTTTATGAATGTATTACTGTATATATTATTACATCCAGTAACCTGGTATTATTTTTTTAAATTTCTGTGTGTGTCTGCAGGGCTCACACTTGTTTTAACCGTCTGGACCTACCCCCGTACCCATCCTTCTCCATGCTGTATGAGAAGCTGGTCACAGCTGTGGAGGAAACTAGCACCTTTGGTCTGGAGTAGACACAAAATGGCAGACACAGTGTAATACTGGAAGTCATACACACACAACCGCATTTGAACGAATAGAGTAGAAGAGAGAATAAACTTTGTGGACAACTCTTTTTTTACCCAGTTGCCACAAGCACTTTCTTTTCAAATATCTATTTTCATTCCATATTATTGGCGGATTTGATGAGCTGACAATTTTGGAAAATAGTGAACAGTATGAACTCATGTCGTCTGTTTAATCTTCAGTTATCTTCAGTTCATGTTTTGGTTACTGGATTTTCAGCCCAAACTGCACGTGAAGACAGCAGCTCAAAGCCCCGAAACCTTCTCTGTAAGGAGCACCTCTGGACCTCTAAACTGTGTCATTTGTATTGGAGCTGCAGCGTTGCAACTATAGAACATACAGATTTATGCCTCACGTCAAACAAACATGGCACACAAAAGTGTTTTCCCTTGGTTGTTTTGACCGCATGGGAAGATTATAGAGTCTAGACCAACTGATGTTTCACTGTGACACTGAAGTTAAGATAGTGGAGACACTACTGTTGTGCCTGCATACACATACACACATGCAGAAACAGATCCGTACATGCATACCTATACAAAAGTACGTCATAAAAGTAATCTTAAAACACAAACATCAGTTTTCCATATCTAAATTTCAGAGTAAGCAGTAATCATGTTGTCAATGACAGAACGTTGTTCTGCTTACCTTAATGGCAGAATGCACTGGTCAGGACTGTTACCTTCATTCTGTTAATATCCAAACTAATACAGAAGCTAGTGCTAGTGCTATTATAGGCTATGAAAGGAATAACTACCACAGACTGCACCAATGATTGCTTTTGGTACTTCAGATTGGCTCACACTGGCATAAAAATGCATTCAGTACTGACACAGAGTTTGTGTCTGTTAAATTGTCCCACCACGCATTTACCATGGCAAACAGACGCACCTCTTACATGAACATACCACAGTTATTATGACACACACAAGGTCAAACTCACTGATGTAAATTGCTTCCAACTACGGGGGTGAGGAATGTATCAAGTCAGTGAGTGAGACTGTTTGGCTCTTCGGCCACGAGGACTACATTACGTCACACTCTTTCGCAAAGAGGAAACAGCAACTCAGCAGATAAGGTGTGAGAAATGTGGATGCAGATGACTTGCAGTTTATATCCTGACACCTGGCAGAGTCACGCTTGGCGGGAAAGGACCAGTGCCTCGCAGGATCTCTGACCACAGAGTGAAATCATCACTCTGGAGAAACTGTTTGAGCACTCTGTTGTGTTTTTGACCTGCTCCATGTGTTGAAAAACCACAACTTAACAAAGCGCAAGATTGGAAGCCCACTGGGGCCACTGGTCAAGTTCTAGATATGAACACAAGGGGGCAGCACAATGACATAAATGATAGCAGAAAGGGCCAGTCTCCATTATTGAATGACCATAACACATGATGCTGTCATGAACAAGCACTGTTCCTGAGTGACTTGTGAATACTGTATATTATAACAAAAGTATATATGTCCATGCCAGACAGTAGTTTTGTCTTGAAAGCATGTGGTGAACCTTTTCAGACCTTTTATTGATTTGAAACACCCTCTCACTGTCTATAACTCTCTCTCTCTCTCTCGCTCTCTCTCTCTCTCTCTCTCTCTCTCTCTCTCTCTCTCTCTCTCTCTCTCTCTCTCTCTCTCTCTCTCTCTCTGTCTATTTCTTTCTCTCACACACGCACACACACACACACACACACACACAAACAGAGACTCATTTTCTATGGGGTGCATGCAAGATTACAATTACTGTACAGAATCTTAGACCAGTGGGGCTGTGTTAGTGCTAGTGAGCCCGGCAGGTGTTCTGTTGTGGAGAAAGCCTTCATATGTCAGCCTCGACCCCATATTGCATGCGGGATCTCCTCGGATACCTCTGTGAGCTGTGCCGAGTCCAAACTCCTTAATGGTGTTGTGTTATAGCTCGATATTGCATGCTGAAATAATGCAACACATTGTCCTTAGTACTTTTATGCATGAGGATATTGCTGTCTCGGAGAAGGGAATGTGCTGGAACCAGAATGTTATATGGCGTGTGGCCTTATTATTACCTGTCACTGTCATACGTTGAGTGCTACGTTAATGCAAGTGTGGGGAATACTGTGTGGCTGGGAGGCAAATGGCCAATATGATAATAGTGCTGTATGTTACCTCTAAGACTTGATTTGGCAGCATGCTCAAAAGTGTCAGTTGGTATTCTGTTGCTATGTGTCGGCCTGTTTTAGTAATAGGTTGGGTTATTTACGGAGATAGAGTGAATCAATAGGGCTTCTTTGATCAAATGAAGGTACAGTAAGGGCATCTGTTTGTGCACCAAATGTGCAGTCTTGTTCTTCTCCATCTTTGTATATAATTGTACATGTGTATGTTCTGGTGTGTGAAGGAATATATATTTTGCACTGAATGTACCAAAGGTTTGGGGCTTGCATAGTAAACCATTAGGCCTACACTTAGTTTCAGTCTAACAACAAACGTGTCTCTTTGCAGCACACTGACATCACCACTTCTTGAAGGGCAACTTTGTAGCATGAGCAACAATCACCACTTCACATTAGGTTTGAGATCATTTGGCCAATAATGCATATCCCCTACTGAGGCTTTTTCTGCTGAAGAAGTAACAGTCTAACAAGACGGACAGCTTGCTCCTCGTCCATTCGAGGACAGACACACCATTCCCTTGTTTGATCCATTTGTGACAGGACTGAGCTTCCATGTTCAGAATGCCACTCTATGCAAAGCTTCTGTGTGTATGTCTCCATTTCACCCCAATGATTGTAATAAATTAACAAATAGCAAGTTTTGATTAATGAAATTCAAGTGGTCATTGTTGTTTTTAGAGTTTTGTAATATATCTCATAAGTCTTAATGTAATTAGTTATATTTTCAGTTTTTATAACTTCCATACATTTGAGATGGTTAGCTTTAAAAATATAATATAATTTCACTAGCCGGTTTATACGAATCATCCAAATTGTCAGTATAAAATCATTATCCCTCACAAAATGTTTTGCCTGCTAATCCCATTTATTGCAATACATAACAAATTATGTTTAGATCAAGAAGTAAGGAAATAGTAATATTGTGTGGCTTTTGTAAATCTTATTAAAAATTTGCAGGTGCTATTATTTATTTTTAATCAGGTATAATCGGAATGAGCGCGCATGCGCTACATTGTGACGTGTCAAGTGTCAAACGGAGGATGTGAACAACTGTCGACTTTATAGTATGTTAACCGTAACTGGATTTGGACTAACGATTGCTATTTCGCTGAACTCATAGTCGATGTTTCAACATTAGCGACATTACATTACATTAATTTAGTTGAAGTACTCGGTTCAAATCACTTTACAACCTGTGACGTTGACATCGAGTTAATTTAGCCCGTCAAATCGCGGGGCTAACATTAGCATGCTAGCAGCCTGGTTAGCCACCATTGGCATGTAAAGTTATGGTGACGTTAGCTAGTAATAGCGGCGGGTTTTAAGAGGCGAGTTTTTTAGCAAGGTGGTCACATAGATAGCAGGCTGTGTGGAATACGGGAGGAGAAAGGACGATGTCTCGGAGACGGCTGGACAGTCGCAGCGGGCTTCTGGTGGAGACCCAGACGGTCATCAGCCCGGAGCCCCTGGAGAGTGTGTATGAAGTCACCGGCGAGCTGGGCAGGTAACACACACACACACATGCAACACTTTATTTACATTACTTTATTCTGCATTATCTGGACGTAGATAAGAGGGAATTAACACTAGACATACTGTTAGGATGAATGCGAATGCACATTAGATACACGGTTGTGTTATCTGCAGCTTGTCGCTCTGTTCTTAACGTCAAACGTATTTGTACAGTAATCTAATCATATTTCAAGGAAAAACTCAAGAGACCGTTTAGGGAGATGTCCGTAGAAACGTTCTCAAGTCAGTGCATTCGATTTGGCATACTGTACCTGTACGCTATCTTGAATATATTTTCATATGTACTCTATTTTTGATATATTCTATAATGTACAAATGATGTCCTTTGCTTCCATGTAAAAAAGGAAGGAAATCACTAAATGTCGAAAGAGGAAATTACCCAAACACATACGGGTACACCGCAGCATGTGTTTACAAAACAGGAACAAGTGTGATGTACAGTGCTCAAGGTTGTGATTAGGGCTTGCAAATATAAAATGAACCTGAACTAGTCCACCATTATATGATTTGGCCTGTGAGCAGAACATCAAGCACAGCATTACAGTAACTGGCATTACTGTAGTGATGAAAAGACCGGACCAGTCTCAGAAACCAACAAACAAGACCACACCAAAACCAACCTTGGCAGTGACAATTTCAGCTTTATAGCCATAGAGTCACGCAGAACATTTCAAAAATGAAGTAGCGTATGTTTTTACATACTGTGTGTGTGATCATGTACAGTCAGAAATGAATCGGTCACCCTCTGTGTCCCTGGCAGGGGGAAGTTTGCCGTGGTCAAGCGCTGCGTGGAGAAGGCCACGGGGAAGGTGTTTGCTGCCAAATTTCTGCGGAAGCGGCGGCGCGGTCGCGACTGCCGGGCGGAGGTGGTGCACGAGATGGCCGTGCTAGAGATGGCCCGGAACAACCCGCGAGTGGTCAACCTGCACGCCGCCCATGAGACGGACCACGACATTGTCCTGGTGCTGGAATAGTGAGTTACTGCCCACTTAACTGGCTGAGATGGCTGTGTTTTATTTAGAGAGGTACTGTCTTCCAATCAGTTCATGTGTCAATATAGGTCATACACCAGTCAACGCAAACAACATTCCTTTAGCATAATGACAGCTGTACATTTCACAACATACATGACCAACCTCTAAATCATTGCTAACAGCATGAATGTCTGCAAAGTGCGTAGTTTTCTTGAGAGCTGGTCTAACAGCAGGGCAGCCTCCTATAACTTGTTTGAAAACATCTGCATGGGTGCAGCAAGAGCACTTTGTACTGCTTTTATTATAATGTGGCGTTACTTCTTCATATTACAGTGTTAATTACAGTGTGGGAAACTGAATAAGTCTTTCCCAGAATTGACCATATTCACATGACAGCCATGCGTCTTTGACATCATGCACTGGGTGGGGACCTCACCTGGAAGAGAGCAGATATGAGTGTTTTTAAAAATATAGTTTCATTGAATATTTTTCAGATGATATGATTTACTTAAAGAATTAATTTTTGTTGGATTTGTACCTGATATAGTTTTCTGATAATAAGAAGAGCAACCCCTATTTACCACATCGTTCCCTTACACATGGAAACGCACTGTGAAGCAAAGCGTAATACTACGGCTTTGTTGATGTGAGCGGTGTTCGCCACTTTGTTTATGTTGCTATTTACAGAGCCAGGGCTGTGTAGAAGTATCATTATATTTTCAATACGCGCAGAGAACGGTAAGCTAGTGAAATTTCAGGAGATATTTGGTGAATTTGACAAAACATGTATTAGCTTACAATTAGCTTGCAATAGCAGACTGTGAGCAGAGCAGTGATTATTATTATGCAGATCTTGGTGGTAGTAGCAAATATTCAAACGAGAACTTTGAATATAATCATTACTAAACAACTCTAGACCTCTGTGAAGTTGGCACCCCATATAACAAGAATTTCAATAAAAATGTTTCTGTTTGTGCAAAAAAAGGTTGTTTTTTGCAATAGTGTGACGTCCTCAGCACCCTATTAATGTTAATATGATTTTTAACATATCACATTTGTTTTGCATTATACATATGTATGTGCAAGTTTGGGCAAACAAAACAAATATTTGTGCCTCATTATTATTATAAGCTTTGAGATTTATTTTATGTAAACAGATGACGTCATAGACCTCTCATTTGTCTCATGCTGGAATGGGCCGAATCGCTCATAGGCTTAACATGTAAATTTAAACATGTTATTTCTCTAAAGCGTTTTTGCACTCAAATGTTTATTTTGCGTGCACAAACGATGCACAAATAAATCAAAATACATTCATTCACATTCTTGTCATTTGGGGTGCCATCTTCATGAATGTCTATTATAGACTACAACAGTTTAATAGATGGATATATGTAGTTACAAATGCAAACTACTATACAATTGCCACCTTGTAATACAGAGGAGTCATGCCAGCTTCCACATGGGGATCTTTAAGCATGGTAATCTAATTTACGTTAGGGCTCCGTCCATTACATGCTAACTAAATTACCAGCAGATATGACAGACGTACAGTATATTTCTATATATATATCTTCTGAAAATGTACACTTCCCAATGGAGCTTGTCCAGATGTTGTTCACAAAGTGAATTTTAGGTCTGGTTCCACCACCGAGCTACTGAAAATGGCACGATGATGGCCTTGTTCTTCCGTGGCAGGCTTTTGCTTTGAATGTTAATTATCTTGACCCTCACTGATTTGTGTCAACGACACAGAAACTAGATGAGACAGATTGGGAATATTGGCAGTATTCCACAAAAGTGTCTGAGGGTGAATTTCTCTTCTTCCAACCGCACCCTCAAAACATGTTGATTCGGAAGCCCAGCTCTCAAAAGAACAGTGTCCTCCCTCTATCTGGTACACAGAGACGGTTTAATCCTCCACTGAGAACAGAGTGGGACACTGTAGGCATGGAATAACACAAGTGGCATTAGTTCTCTGACACACAGTTACCTTAATCACACGGTAGCATCTCATTTCCTGGATGAATACATTGCTTAGCTGCATATTCACATCAATAGCACAGGTTTGATCTGGGCCGGCGTTAGACGGTTTGCAGCGCTGCAGACTATCTGAGCCACCCCTGGTTCTGTCCCGGGTCAGAGGCCATCGCCCCCTGGCATGAGCAGGAGCACTTCGTGTGTTGTTAATAGACCTTGGGAGCTCTTTTATAGGCATTCTTTTTTAAATTAGAATTTTGTATTAACTCAGTCTCCTTTTATATCATCTCTCCATAAAGACCCCTAAATAAATACTACATCTACTGGTTGTATCCCAAGGGTTTAACTGTATAATGTAGATGCCTGTCTCTGTGTGTGTGTGTGTGTGTGTGTGTGTGTGTGTGTGCGTGTGTGTGTGTGCAGTGCTGCAGGGGGAGAGATCTTTGACCACTGTGTGTCAGACGAGCTGCTGCCAGAGGTTCAGATCACCAGACTGATCAGACAAACCCTGGAAGGTGTTCACCATCTTCACCAGAGTAACCTGGTCCACCTGGACCTAAAGGTCTTCACGCTCAGATGCACACGCATGCAAATACATATATACAAAACACAGGCCCAGCACACTGCATGTAATTCACTGACGTTAGGCGCACCTGTGTTCAGCCTCATATTGTGCACACAACATTCAGGTGCATGTTCTATAGTTAGTTCTATTCTTAGTTCGCCAATTTTGAACGCACCGCGGGGTTCAACAAATGTTTTAGCTGAAGGCCAATTTTCTAATAATGCTTTTAGTTAGTTTAATCTGGTTTAGTTGATGTTGATAAAGTGGCACAGATGTGGGGCTTGTTTTCATTCTGGATAATGTTTTCTTCTTATTGTGTATTGTTTAGCCTCAGAACATTCTCCTGACCAGCCTGTCTCCTCTGGGAGACATTAAGATCGTGGACTTTGGCCTGGCACGTAGGCTGGGCGCAGTGGGAGAACTTAGAGAGATCCTTGGCACACCTGAGTATGTGGGTAAGATGCCATAATCATAGTCAAATGGTCAAAATCAAATGGCATGGTGACATTACGGTACTTTGGTTTTTTTCATCTACCCAGCACACCAGTCACCTAGTTCACTATGCTTGAGTCACAAGTTCCTTCTGCATTGAGTTTGACAATGACTTGGCATGGGCTGCAAATGCACACACAGCTATTTGAGCATCTTTCTTGTAAGGGCCATGTGAACATTATTATCTTACAAGATAATTAGTCAAGTAAAATGCTGTAGAATGCTGAGATAATGGTCCATACGGCAATCAAGCCAGGAATGTAACTCCATGACCTGACAGCTAGTCTCATGTTATTTACATTCATACCAGTGTTTGGGCTATCGCATATTAACATAGTGGATCATTATCACCCTTTCCACCCCATTAGCCCCAGAGATCCTGAATTATGAGCCAATCACAACGGCATCTGATTTATGGTGAGTCCTTACAAGCTGCAGTACATCAGCGAGCCAATGTCCTCTGGCAGTGGTCCTCAGTGTCATTCCAAGGTGATTAGAAGATTTTGAAATAACTGTCCTGTATTCCCGCTTGTTCCGTGTGTGTCAGGAGCGTGGGAGTCATCGCCTACATGCTGGTGACGGGCGAGTCCCCGTTCGCGGGGGACGACAAGCAGGAGACGTACCTGAACGTGTCCCAGGTCAACGTGGACTACAGCAAGGAGACCTTGTTCAGGGTGTCGGAGCTGTCTGTCGACTTCATCCGCAAGCTGCTGGTCAAAACGCCAGAGTGAGTCTGCTTGCTTTCTTTATTTTCCATAGAGGTTCCTGTAAGCAGAATGAATTACTGAGCTACCTTGTAGCAGTAGATGAGATTAGAGAGAGAGTTATTAAACCTAGAAATCAGTTTGTGTTTGCTATAAGAACTGTGGACTGACTATGCAGGCTGCTAGTGTGTTGACTACAGTATGTATGCATTGTGCCAGGCTTGGGCTGTGTAGGGGTAGTGTTCATTCCATCCCCCATCCACCATGGGTGCTGTTTCCCTCCAGGGACCGCCCCAGCGCGGCAGACTGCCTGAGCCACCCGTGGCTGTGTCCCGGGCCGGAGCCTGTCACACCCCGCACCCCTCGGGAGAGGAGCAGCGGGGCCAAGTGGGCCGCGCCTCCGCCCGAAGACCCCGAAGACAAGGAGAATTTCCTGGACTCTCCGTACGGCCACGCCAAAAGGTTCCGCTTCGACGAGGAGGCACAGGCCGCTTTAGACAGTGACTTGTGAGGGGCCTGCAAAGGGTAGCCCAGCGCTTTTAAGTTCTTTTATGAAAACACGCATGTCACCACTGTCTGCCATCAGGAGCACTTAGATGTTGTTTGTACTTCACTCCATTGTTGACTACACAGAGCGACTGCTCAAGCCAAAGATAACCAGCTAATATTTGATGTTAATGTGTCATTGTTGGAACACATGCAGGCTGCAGTACTGTATGTTCACCTAAAGTAAGTAATATGTTTTCATTGTCATCTGTCTTGGTTTTTGTCTTTTTCCAAGTACTGTGGTCTATTCCGTGTTGGGCCCACTTTTGCCCTGTATGGTAAATGGCTACTAGTGCACCTCATGGGTAATCTATGCAATACTGCTCTTCTGAAACTAGGACAGCTATTTACTGTTTCTATGTCACACTTTGCCCACAGGCCAGAAATAATTTGCCAAGGTCTCAGTCATCAGGCTTATGTTTAGGTCCAATACTGTAGCTACATGATTTAGTAGTGTCATACAGGACAGTACTAGGATTTACAACACTATGGAAGTCTAACATCATCATTTGCCACCAGAAAGAACCTTCACTAGAATAATTTGGGTTCCCGAAATCTGTTTAAATAAGTGAATGTGAATTTTCACAAATTTAGCCACGACTATTTTTAATTGTATTTTAATGGTTTCCTCCCCTATGTGTTTTTGTATTTACAAATCAATATGATGCAGTGTAATTTATTTAGTTACTATGACCGTGGTATTTCATGCCACAGGCTGTGGGTCATAATGTCTTGCTTCCTCTGACACCGCCTTGCTGTTTGATTAGTGATCTACTTCCTCTTCATGAAGAGAGCCAGCTGAGGACACATTTACACATGGTTACACACAACCGTTTCACATTCCTCTTAATGCTGGTGCCTTTTCCTTCACACATCATTCAAGCATTCCTAAAACCTACAGTAGCAAACCCCTAGAGACTTTACATACACACTGTTTAAAAACTACAACATGTGCATGTCAATTGTCAAATCTCCATACAGCACCATTCCAGAACTGTTTAATCTGTCACTTTGTAAACAAATAACTACTAAATTTATCAATTTAAAATTATTTTCACCAATATTTTCTAGGTCTCTGTACTGAGGCTAATGTATTTATGCTACTGTGTGTATTAAAATATATTGACATCCAGTATTTATGACACAGTTAAGTGAGCTGACAAGTCATGCTGGTGTCTGTGATATTTCTATTTATCCCAGAAGGCCATTTGAAACTGTAACGGCTATAAAACAATGACTCATCCAGGCGCACCCATACTTATATAAATGTGCTTCCTCAAAATGCTCACAGCCTCTGCTAAATAGACGTATCAGAACACGGTTAGACATTGCTCACCTGTAAGCACACAGGTTTTCCTACAGACATGGGAAGGCTATATCTTAATTCCCTCCCTTTCTACGTTGTTGGGAGACAAACTGGAGTTTGTTTGCAACAGTCATCTGACTGTTCTCATTTGAGCTGCATTTAAAGCTGTTATATTTTCTCTGGCCTGGGTGCCTTTAAGCTATGTTCTCCATGGTAGACCAAGTCCTAGTGAAGAGTGGTACTGAAAGCACAATGGGCTGTGTGTCCTTCCATGTTTTCAATGGATTCCTCTTATTTCATCTCAGGGCAGATTGTTAGGCTGGTGTCTGGCTCTTTTCTACTTTTGGAGACTCTTTAGTCTGTTATTTATGTTGTGGGATCATGAGGTTGGTAATGGTTTGATGTTAATGCTGTGCTAGTGTCTCTTTAACAGTATATTGGGAGTTGCAAAGAAGCATGATAAATATTATAAATAGTATTATAGTTAAAATAAACCCATGCTAAGCTCCATTAAGTATGTGTGGTTAAGGGAATAGTTGGTACTGGAAAGTTAAATGAGATGGATTTTGAAGTTTGCTCAGATTGTGTAAGTCAAAGTGTGTCAATACAGTATGCTAATGATTTGTTCAGAGTTGTATTGGTGAAAGGATTAAGGTTGGGATGGGTGTATTGTGAAATACCAGTATGGAAAGCTGTCGGGGATGGATTTGTGAGAGGTTCTCGTGACAGGGTTTTTATCAGCAGTACAGTATACTGTGAAACATGATTTTTCACATTGCATTGAAGATTGAGGCATCAACATCTTAACGAATTACAGCGTTTGGATTATTAAAAGATGGTATATTAAAATGTATTTATTAACATTCCCTTTTGATCAGTGCCAAACCAAATAAGACCACAATGTATTTGTGTTTGCAACAGGTTAGTAGCACTGTCACCCGCTGGTACAGTGGCCTTTGTTCCTAGGCATGAGCTCATCTTTATGCTGTCATCCAGAAACTGGAGCACTGTGCTGCAAGAAATGTTTGCAACTAGTTTTCATCAAAATAAGTTAATCGAATAGTTTTTTTAAAGTGTGGGGTCTGGTGAAGAACAGAAGGATTAGGTTATTTCACTGGTTTCTAAGCACTTGTTCTAAGAAATTTAATAAAAAAAGTGCTTACTGAAACGAACGATAACTTAATTTTTGCTCACTTTCACCTGGAAATGGAATTATGCTATACTGTATGTTAATGAGAATTACTTAATATTAATGAATTGCAGGGCTGTAACTGTCCTAATTTTATCGCAGGAAGAAAACATGCTTGAATCCTAGTTGGACAAAGTGGTTGGCAGTAGTTGGCCAGTAAACGTCACTTGAACTTGATTTTTTTGTTTTTTTGTTGCTGACCTAATTGTTTGTTCAGCTGCCACTGGGTTTGTTTATCTGGACAAGCAGTGCCATCATCAACATTTGGGACTGTTGCACTTGCTCACCATACTTTCCTGGCCCGCTTGTCCAGAATATTACTGAAGGAGAAATCTGAGTCCAACTCAAACAAGCACAAGCAAATGTTAGACAAATGTTTATTTTGCTATTTTAGTTTTTTTAATGAGCATTTACTTGAATTTGGGAAATTTACTTAGTTTTTTTTTTTTTTTACCTATTCCTATATTCATATAGATGACAGGCTAATATTTAGGCATTGCAATGCAAAGCAGACCGAAAAGATTAAAGAATGTAGAACATCCTTTTGTTTTGTTATTTATTGTTCTATATGTATTATATGTTCTCTACTGTATGTCCATGCAGTACAATATTTAACACTGGTTTCTTTCTGTAAATACACTGCCACCTGCTGTTTGTAGTGACTGCAGAGACTAAAAATACATATTTAACCAGCATTAAAACTTAGCCTAGGTCAAATTTAATACAAATTAACTTCACATGTTATTTCAACTAAACATGTACACACACCACTATGCCTAACTAAAAAAATCTGTACTTTAGCCTAAATACCATCTTGATGTTTATTTTGCAAAGTACAGCATACCAGTGCAATGCCATAAAATGGTAGTGAAACAATTACAACCATTAAATATTATGAGCTCACCACAATTGGAACTATATAAATTGTCTTTGTATGCAGATATAACTCATATGTACTGTATACTGTAGTTATGTGTGCTGAAATATACGCTTCATTAAATGAGTCAGATGCACTATGCATGTGTAAATACCGTCAAATGAATTGGTCAGCCACATCTATTACTCATCAGAACGTACAACCTTTAAATGCATCTTCTCATACAAACCTTTACAGTAGAATGGGTCATACTAAATCAATTGCTCATGAACATTCATTGTGACACTATGACAATGCTAACTGAAGTGATGTCAAGTGCGCAGGCATTGGACAACACTTTTATTACAGTAGGATAACATCATTGGCTTGAATGTATTTGGAATACAACTGAAATACATTTTAGCTGGCTGAGGACACATTCAATGAAATACTGAAAACAGGAAGAACGTTACATAATAAGCCACTTTTTGTTCAATGTTACTTATGTAAACTTAAGATACAGGGCTTAAAATTGGAATAGGTTACAGTGACACTATGTGTGTGTGTATGTGTGTGTATATATATATACACACACACACACACACATACATATATACAGTATATATATATATACACACACATACACATATATATACACACATATATATATATATATATATGTATGTATATATGTGTATATATAATTTATATATGTATATATGTATATATATATATATATATATATATATATATACACACACACACACACACACACATACATACACAATACATTTAGTTGATAAATAGCTCTACATAAAGCGCAAGTCAGAAATTATTACAAACATTATAAACTTAAGTTGCAGCATATTGAAAGGAAATTGCTTTTGGTTTTCAATGTGCTGTAGACGTGTACTCTATTATTGTAAGTGGAAAGTGCATTAGGCGTGTGAACATTGAACGTTATGTCACCTCTCTGTCATTGAGTGGCACTAGGACAGTGTGCTGGGTCCTAATGCCCCAGTGTGCCTCAGAACTCCTGGATGACCCGGAAATGGTTGGTGATGGACGGGGGCTCGTCCTCAAAGTGCAGCTGGTTTGTGACACGTGCGCCCAGCTCCTCCAGCGTCTTGACAAAGAGTGTGTGCTCGCGGCCCACCCAGGAGCGCATGGGGTCACACACCTCGTAGGGCGTGACGTGGGCGTGGACCTCCACACCGCTGGCAGCCAGCTCTCCCAGCGCCTGCCGCTCGGTCACCCAGGTGTGGCTGCCCCCAGGGTGGCCCCCGTCCAGCCAGTAAAGGGCAGCCATGCTCTTCACCAAGGCCCACAGCTCCGGGTGTGCCCGGGCCCCCGCTAGCTCGTGCACCACCTGGTTGAGGACCACGCAGCCTTTGCTGAAACCCACCAGCGTCAGCCTAAACCCCGGTGGGAGAGGGGCGGTGCCTGCTGGTGGGATGGGGTGGGCCAGGTGGGCTCGCTGCATGCCGTTGCTCAGCAGGGACCTGCAATCAGAAATAATAAGGAAGAATACACATTATTTCTGATAGAGATGATAATTAAGTCTTAATATGGGATCCTATTGGGCTGACACCTTTGGCACTAAGTAAGGAAAACAATGGTTGATTTGCATTGCATTGTTTCAACACTGCCTCACTCTTTATTCCACTGGGTACCGTTGTGCAGAGTTAAGATGGGGGTCCCTCTACACAAGTACAGTATTGTGCCCCTCAAATCTCACCTATAGTTCTATTATAGGTAAGTAATTTATCTTAAACACATTCTGATAAGGTGTCATTCTAAATACTGCCCAAAACATAAGGTTTTTAAATATTTTGTGATCTTACACACTTTACCTTTTAATTAGGTTTGATATAACTAACTCCACTGGTCATGGAATATTCAGAATATCGTGAAATATTAAAAAGTAAAGGTAAATTGGGGAATTTGATCATGTTTCTTTGAGTTGAATCATGGAATATCAGTTCATTTTGTTTCTAGCATTTTTACATGTTAGTTGTCATTTATAAAATTGTTACTGGATGTGGAATTACATTTTGAGGTGTTTCAACAAATCTTTTGAATTTTTACATTGAGTGGTAGGCCTACCTAGGCCTTACAGATATCGTTCTAGTGGCCTGTTTTCCCCGTTCAATATTGGTCATGTGAATTCAGATTTGTAGTCAGGGAAAAGTAAGTGAATTTGAAATTTGAATGGGAACCTGCCAACTATTATCTCATTTACTGTACAGTGGCTACACATGTGACCAACCTGAGGTGGCGTAAGGCACCATAGTCAGGCGAGTGCTCCGGGGCTCCAAACAAGTTGCTCTCCACAAAGTTGTGGTAGCGGCAGAACTTGTGGAGGTACATGCGGGAGGCTCGGACAACCCACACATGATGGTGGGGGAACCGGTGACCCAGGGTGAGAGCGACCTGCTCCAGACTCCAAGACAGCCACTGGGATCCTTCAGGCTGGAGATACATCTCCTCCATAAAGTTCTGCATGATGGAGAAAGAGGGTGAGTGGGACTTTCCATAGTACATCTAGAAATCTGTTATATTTTCCTCATTCAATACATCTTAATAAAGTATCAAATGAAGGTCAGATGCAAATGAATTGTCCTTTATGGGATCAAAAAAGTTGTCTGAATCTGAAAATCAATCTGCTAAGCAGAGTAATTAAATGTTTAGAAAAAACAAAGCATTAATATATTGTTCTAACAACTTGATTAAAACATTAAATCCACGGGGAGAGATGTTATTGTGCATGTGAAAGATGCACACTTCATTGAATAAAAAATGAGGGCAAATTCAAAAGCCATTAAAGTTCAGATAAATTAAGCCATTAATACGCAAGTCTGAAAACAAAAGACTTGCCCTCGTTCTGTTCAAGATAATCAGAGAACGCTCAAAAGCATCTAAAAATACCAGAGCTTCCATTGTACTCATAGGGGTGACCTACTGCACTAAATGCATTACCTTCCTTAAACTGGGCCCTCATCCAACCAAATGTCCCCATTTGTTTAGAAACAGCCACATGACAGCATACAGAATACATCCTCTGGGAAATACTATTGCACCTTGGGAATATCAACAAGTCCTTGGAAAGCCTCTGTTTAGAACATTTACATTCTTGTAAACAAGGCTGATTTTTGGTTTATGGTTAAAGTAGGGGTACCAAGCTAGACTGGTTAGTATGCAGATGTGCTGCTTATCCTGTATATTAAGGCAAAGCTAAGGCAAGTATATAATAAAGGCTTTCATTTGATAACTTCGTAGAGCTACAGTACACCATACTGTACAAATTACTGTTTAAAATGTCTACAATGTACTATTGTCAATCTGGATAATAATATTGATATTCATTAATTTGATATTATTGAAAATGTTAATTATGGTCTACCTATCTTCCTAATGCTTTGATTTAATGGGTTTGATTAGAATATGCCCCACATACTGTAGCTAAGCAAAGAAAATGTTTACTTAAAGGTATATTTAGCGATTTTAAGATAATTACACTGTCAAATTCCCCATGTATGTGCATGATGAAAAATAATCTGGTACCTCTACACAGCCCTGGCTCCATAAATCAAAACAAAGTGGTGCAGAACCGCACACAACAACCACATCCTAACCTTTGCATTGTGTTTCCAATGTGTGGGGCAGAGCTTCTGAGGAAGCACCCTATGGCCTTGAAGTTGGTTTTGTTTTGATAATGACTTACTATACATTAAGACACTTACTTTTTCCCAAACATATATCACGTGGGAGCAGAGAGAGGAAAATTTGGTTCATGTGGCTAGGCACATAATAACGAATATAGACTTCCGTGTAGTGTGTAGCTGTCACAACCTTTACAGCAGGTTATGTGGTTACTTAGATAGGCTTTGTTCACAACGCTAAATAAATATGTTCCATGAAAATAATGTAATTGACATGTATACAGTCACTGAACTGTGCTGTTAAAGGGACTGTGTTTTAATGTCTGGTTTACATTAATGTCAACTATCATATGGAGTAGAATATTCACTGTAACACGTATTTAGAAACAGGCGCCTGCTAAATTGCCTAATTCTAAAACCTATTATTATTATTATTATTATTATTATTATTATATAGCCTATATTAGTTGAATGATTAAATTATTGACAGGCCTCAAATCTGCTAATTTAACATGACTATTCATATGTGAATGCCTGTCTGGTGGTACTATACATACAAGACCTAGCCCACCCACCTGAATGTCCCCGTGGAAAAACACAACATGTGCATCCTTGCTTTGGTCGTGATCCCGCTCTGCAGGCCGGAGCAGCAGCAGGTCATTTACCCGGCCCGGCTCACAACCAGGCACCGCGACCAGCCGCTGTAGCTGCTGCTGGCTTCCTCCCGGGCGCCACATACGCGATCCTGACGAACACAGTCCTGGAGGAGTGGCTGTCGTTCCTGTCACGAAGCTCGTCACTTTGGATGCAGTTAATACTGAAAAGCCCAGCGCAAACCGCTGGAGAGAGATAATCGAAGCGAAATAAATGTAGTTTACTTTTCTAAATGAACGTGTGTCGGTACGGTCTAGTGGCTAAGCTAGTCTATCAGCTAGCTAGTTCTACTAGCAGCACAGCATGGAACTCGTTAGCATGTCCTAAGCTTACCAGTTTGTATTGACCTTATGCTTCTCTTCTGAAATAGTCAATTTAGCCAGAAACCCCCCGAAATATCAGCAGTTAGTCCTCGTACTTGGTGTCTCTGAACACAAGGAGGCGCTGTCTATACAATAACACTGGACGCCCCCACGCGCATGACTGTTTTAGCTGCTCGTGCTTGGCCATACATTTACCCGATCCGTTCTGCGCATGCGTGTGATTGCACACTGCACTGGCTGCAAGATCCGTACCGCGCATGTGCACATTTTACATTTTCCTTGTACAGCCCATAATACATACTTGGTACAGCCCAGCCAGCTAGCTAGGTAACGCACTGATAAAGCAATAAAAACTAATATTCCCTTCAGCAATTATCTTAAGTAGATCAACACTGTTCACGAGTTTCATCCAAATCTTTTGTGCATATGGTTAAGAAATCGATTCTGTATGTCGACTAGCTCTCCCCGATCTATTCCCTTTCCATCCAAATACTTGTTATTGTTTTCTGGACTGAATAGTAAAACAGTTGCAGGGAGATGACTTCCAGCGCCATGGGCCGTCGATTAGTAGCCTGTCTCCTGAATGTGTCAGAGGCACGCAGAACAGTGCTGGTGGAGACTGTGGCCAAGGCAGCCGTGTATGATAATAGAGGCAAGTCTACCTAGGGATACAGTAGTTTGTTGGCGTTACATCTGGTTATACTAACAATAACCAATCGTAAGCAGTACAGGTTTTATACGCCATTATACCAGTTTCAACAAAACCAGTGAGACCTAACAAATGGTCTAAACGGTGGAAGGAGGTCTTTTGTCCCCTATTTGAAGCATGTTGCTTTTATCTCATGTCAGGTGCAAGGAGAGAGACAGCCACAGTGTTGAACATCTTCAGCGACTATGACTACAATCGCTCTGTCATCACTATTGTTGCAACAGTTGACTCCATCAGTAAGCCCTGAATCATTTTTTGTAACATTTGTATTTTATACAGGAAGAATAGTATTGTTTACAGTACAGTGCCAGGTAACAGAAAATATATAATACACACAATAATAAAACTAGATATAAAAGCAAAAGGGGCCGGGGTTCTTACCAAAAGACACTTCTGTGTAACTTGCAGGTTAACAACCACTGTTAATTATTGTGTTGGAAAATGAAAAATTTTACATTTTCAAAAATGTATCATCAAATCCACTACAATAACTTTTATCAGTTTTTGTAATAGTTTTGTAATAGTATATGTAATATAAAATAAAAAAACTTGATAGTGAGTGACATCACATAGGGTGTTACTGCCAAGCTAGTCTCAGCCTCTTCCGTTCATTAGCACTACGTCACATACACCGCAAAATTATTATGCAAATTGGAATTAAGTGTCATAAACATTAAATATTTAGTTTTTCAATCAAACTAATGGATGGTATTGTGTCTCCGGGCTCTTTGGATAACTGAACTCAATCTCAGACACCTGTTATAATTAGTTTGCCAGGTGAGCCCAATTAAGAAAACTACTTGAGAAGGATGTTCCACATTATCAAGCAGGCCACAGGTTTCAAGAAATAACCATCCATCCATCCATCCATCCACCCTCTCCCGCTTATCCGGAGTCGGGTCGCGGGGGCAGCAGCTTCAGCAAGGGACCCTAAACTTCCCTTTCCCGAGCAACATCATCAAGCTCTGACTGGGGGATCCCGAGACGTTCCCAGGCCAGTTTGGAGATA